>BHFT01080664.1:0-72174 GCA_004320025.1 Laticauda laticaudata
CACAGCGCTGCCACAGGCAATGACTCGACAACGTTTACTTACTCGATTGCAAACAGCCAGTTTGAAAAAAAAATCTCATTGATCCACCACATTTCAAATAAACAAAACTCTTTATTAATGCCCTACTTCATTGTAAGGCCACTCAACATACATGGCACAATCTCATTCAGTGTTATGAGACAGGCTGAGGAACCATCCATTAAAGCTCTACCATCCTGTCTTGCCACTCAACCCTGCCCAGCTGGGGAGTTTGCACCAGTGTTTCAGGAGGTTTGCGCTGCTTCTTCCCTCCACGTGAAGCTCTGTTGGGCCTTGCACATCCAACAGTTGTCTATCAGGTTTTTTGTCCTTCGCCAGTCTGTCCCATTTCACCAAGGCTCCCATGTCCCCCATTGCCTTGTTTGACCGTCCCCACAAGCCTGGGTTCTGCAACACTGGGTATGCGGGTGCGCATTGAGATTGTGCAAAGGATGCAGCAAAGCTTCCACGATCCTCCTCACCAGCGGTCTGTGAGCGTGCTGCATGGTGTGAGAAGTACCCTGGAACCTGTTGCCAGGATGCCAAAGGCCGTTCTCCACACCTGCCTTTGCCCTGGACAGCTGTAGTTTTTGACGATCATTCTCTCCTTTCCACGGGTGAGGTATCTTGGACTGTAGGGCTTCATGAAGTAGGTTTCTGAGGGCGAAGCGTATCCCCCACGATGAAGTAGGGCACCATCTTGTGTGTCGTTGGGTAGGGGGTTCTGGGATCTGGGAAACCCATGATGAGGTTGCCTTCCAGCCCACCTGAGGTCACTGGCATTTGGTATAATCTGGGCATCTGAAGCTGACCTGTTTGCCTGAGATCGATGTACAGGAACTTGTAGTCCAGCATCAACCATGGCAAAGAGGATGATGCTGAAGAAGCCCTTGTAGTTGAAATAATTGGACCTTTGAGTTGCTGGAGGCTTTGCAGCCACGTGCTTCCCATCTATGGCTTCCAACGGTGGGGGGAAGTTCCACCTCTGATACCACTGCTCTGCAACTTTCCTCCAGCCTTCTTCATGGGGGACACTGGAGAGCTCTCCATGTATTCTTCGATGAATGGCCTGCACCACTTCTCTGCACAATGCTGATGGTGTTTGGCACCTCCCAGGCATACTGCAGTTTTTATGTGGTCCCAGAGGCCCAGGTGCCGCAGAGGTCAGTGCCACCTTCAGTTCAGGGTCCAGGCTGGGACAAGAAGTTGGTGCTTGCCCTTGGTCAACTGGGTCTCAGCCGCTCCCACAACTTCGTCAAACATGGCGGTGGCATCCTCATTAAAGTGCTGGAATCAAGAAGGTCTTTAATTCCTCAGCTCACCACAGCTTGTCATACAGTCCCAAACTCCACTCTTCTCCTGATCCATCTTCAGAACCCAGATAAGCTCTTGGAAGTCTCCTTCTTCTCCTTGCCATTGAAAAGGTGAGACAGTCTGAAGAGGGCTTGGTTCTGGTGTGAATGATGGCGGCTACCAAAAGGAGTGTGCGATGAATCCATGGTGGACATCAATGATGATGTGGAAGACAAGAGACAAGAGCAAGGCTGAAGAGGTCTGTCACCACCAACGGCTGCTGGACTGATAGTGAGATCCAGGTGATTTCCTCCCTTTTCATAGGAAAACATGTCATTTTTCCGCTTCAGTGTCCTTCTCACATACTCTAGACAATCCTCCAGACACCTAAATATCGAGATACGTCCCATAATATGAACGTTTTGGTCCGTTTTAATGTTTATATCCGAGCTGCATCCATTCATCCTTTCTATGTCCGTGCTACTATGCTGTGTGGGAGTTCCGCGTACCTTTTCGCTTCCTCCTCTTTCCGCTTTCGGCGGAGCAGAATTGAGTTGCGGCGGATGGCCACAGGATGCCGAGAGATACATCGGACGTGTACAGATGAACAACGGACGTAGACGTTTGTTGCCCGTATGTGTCGCGGATGTAGATCGTACGGCGGCAGAAAGTCAAATCCTCAAAAAGGTTTTGTGCAGCTTAAAACTATTGAGGGCAGAAAGAAATAGCAGTAGACTGATGTTCCCAGATAGAGCTATGAAAGATGTACGCAGTGAGTACACACGTGCATCGCGTTTTCCAACAGATGGCAAGCTTTTTTGTTCGTTTTACATCCTCTTTGGCATCGTTGGTGCAAGTGTGACATGGGCTTTAAGATGTTTTTATTAGTTACCATTAGGATAAATGGAGCTGACCTTCTTCCATTTGCAGAGATAGCCATATAATAACTCAGCCCATTAGTAACACGGGATTCACCCCATTCCAAGGTAGCCACAGGCAAGAATTCAACCCCATGCTGGAACTACCTCACTAAGTCTGAAATCCCTACCTTAAGGAGTGGATTGCATATATTACAAGCCATGGGCCAGTGATATAGATTAATCTTACTGCTGGAGAGTTACAAAGACTCATGCAGAACAAAAAACGAACCCTAACCCTTTCAGATTGGGGACCGTGTAAATACTTGTCCACAAAAATTCTTAAAATCATTTACAACCTCTAGAAATGTAGGACCAAAATTCATTGGACCTTTCCCCATCTCAGAATTATTAAACCCTGTAAATGAGAGCTTCAATTTCCAAAAACACTGAGGCAGATTCCATCCAGTATTTCAGCTGTAGCTTGATCAAACCAAGAGATCCTTCAAACCTTCAGACCCCCCCCTCTTTCCCCACCCTCCACCCTCCATCATGGTACATGGGGAACAACATTTTGAAAATAAAGACATCTTGATTCACGCACTCACGATGGATCCACACAATATTTAGTAGTTTTGGACCACACCTTCCTCCTTCTTCAGCAAAATGGAGTGGGGGTAGCCAAACAACATGTAAAAGCACCCACATTACTCCGTAAGTTCCACCTAAAAATATCCTGAATAAACATCCTGATTACAAATGTAAAGCATGATTGTTGGGTTTTTTTTCCTAGGTAACCCTATCTATTTTTAAGTAGGGCAGAATGTCAAAGTCCGTGGTATTTTCTTCAGTGGAGAAGAAAAAAAAAAGGGGGGGGATCTGATCAAGAAATCTTTCTTGATATAACTGAACATCATTTAATCTTATATCAAATTTGTATAACCCACACATGATACAATGAAGGGAGAAAAAGCCAGATGGCCAAGAACTATACTTGAGAGGCACATGTACCAGAGATGAGGTCATAGAAAATTCCAGAGTGAGATTGTACTTGGAAATCGTCTGGAATATCTCGTTCTAAAAAGGGGTGGGGTGGGAATTAGGTATGCCCTGGGAAACTGTGAAAGATCCATTCCTGACAAGGGGGGAGGAGGGAGGAATTAACATACTGGCTTTTGTTTCACTAAATACACATCGAGATCATAGCGGGAGACGGGTTCTAAACTCCGCTTATGTATCCCTGTATGCCTGGAGAGACCTCAGCCGCTGCTTTGCAAACTCCGTGCGATTGTCCCTCATCTTCAGAAAAGGAATTGTCCTTTGTGATACGTTTGGATACGTTTTCAGAAGTTCATTCTAGTTGAAATGGGAAAATTCTGTAGCCTGACAAGATTGTCTTTTAATTGCTTTGTCCTATCGAGTGTGTAGTCCATAATGTTTTTGCAGTGTAAGAGTTGCAGATTACAGGATAGAGATTTTCTGAACCAAATTGTTTATTAGAGAGGAGGTTGTTTGTCTCTAAGTGGAGGATAATGGATTGGTTGATTCCATCGCTTTACAGGTGACGCAGCATAAAGAGATTGGTCTGTAATTTTCAACTGGTTGGGGTCTCCCTTTTTTGGAAGATGGGGATGACCATGGCTTGTGACCATAGTTTTAGCAAGGAGCTGGTCCTAAAGATTTTTTCAAAGGTATGCTTAGAGATTTCGGCTATGGCAGTGGATAGCTTTTAGAAGAATTAGGCACATATTCTGTCCGGTCCAATAGATAGAGATGGTTTTAGATTATCAGTGCTTTATCAAAAATGTCTTCTGTAAAATCGGTATGTATTCAGTCATTATGGTAGTTGTCTGTGGTTTGACTAGGAAGTACTGGGCTTGATCCATTGCTGTTTACAAATACTGAGCCAAAGAATGTGTTAAAGAAGTTGGCTTTGATGTTGTCGTCATTGCAATCTTTGCCATTAGGTCCTTTCAGGGGTGAGATACTACTATAGAAAATATAGTAAAGTGAGAAGAAGAGTGGTTGGGCATGATAGATTCATTATTGCTTCCTAGCTTGTCAGGCTCCCATATATCCAATTTTCCATGTCCTGTATCAAATAAAAAAAAAATCAGAATATTGGGGTGGGATGACAATTGTACAAGTATTGTCTTGAAACTGAACTGGAAACCCTGATAAACAAACCTAACTTTCAGCCCTCTTTCCAATTTGTTTCTAAAGCACCTTGCTTATTTCAGATTTGAGATTGACCAGGTACATCAAGAGATGGCATCATAAATAGGAGGGTAAATTCATCATTCTGAAAACTGGAA
The DNA here is from genome assembly GCA_004320025.1 of Laticauda laticaudata. Taxonomy (NCBI): domain Eukaryota; kingdom Metazoa; phylum Chordata; class Lepidosauria; order Squamata; family Elapidae; genus Laticauda; species Laticauda laticaudata. The sequence goes on from BHFT01080664.1 coordinate 4,484, forward strand.
GTTACATCTTCCAGCATCATCCACTACTCCTTTGACTATGGACAAAAAGAAGATGCAACATTCTCCAAGCTGTGCACCATGTGGTTGCTTTTGAAGAGGAGACTGCACTACCCTTGCTAATGCCTTTCACAAATTGCACATTAATTACTTGAAAGAATTTAAACATCTTTAAAGTGACCAGGCTGAAAATAAGAGATTAGTAGTTTTAATCATTATAGAAAAATGAAGATGTACCTTTAAGAATTTAAAGTAAACAGCAAAAGGCAATACAATGTTTTGGCTAAAGAATTTTTTAAAAAGATTAAAAGTTCAAAAAAACTGTTGGGAAATTGGATTTTGAATATTAAGACTTTAATTTTTAAAAATAAAATGTTTTTTTCTTTCATGGGAAAGAAATACTTTTCAATATTGGATGAATAATAAGACAAGCTACTTATAATGGCATTTAGAGACATTTTTGAGGAACTGCATCAGGATTTTGAATCAGTAACGTCAGCTGTGTTGTGTCTGGGAACAGTCTGTTCCCCAAAGATGTTGCAGAAAAAGATAAGTAACAAAGTCTATCTGAGAACAAGATGAACATGAATTTGTCATTAGACATTTAAAAAATGGATGAGGCTTTTAAAGTTAAGAAGGAAATAAAAATGACAATCCCAGAAAGCAATCAGTATATCTTATTTTTCCTGGACATACAAAGCAGGATGTTTAAAGTTTTGAATAAATTCAAAACAAGGATCAACAATCATCTGAATGGATTAAAGAGCAAGATTGTTTCATATAAAAATAAGGAACACAAAGTTACTTTATTTGATCAGGGTTAAAATGTGACATGTCATTATTTGTGGGGAGGCTGGCTGTTGTCTGAACTGGAAAAATGTGTATTGGATTTACTTAGAGTTAACATGATGTTTAAGTTTTTTTCTTACACACCTTTTCTTTCCTTTCCTTTTTTGGGGGTCTTTTTTTTGCCTTTTAGTATTTTAATTAAAACTATAATTAAATTATTTTTAAAAAATAACATTAACTTTCCTCAGATTCAAGTCATTGCTATTCTAGTTTAGAGGTTCCAGTCCTAACTGGCAAAGTGATGGTTCCCCTCTCCAATTTACTACCTTTCAGCATATCCCTTGTCAGTCACCAGGGCACTGCAGTCAGAAAGGGATGGCTGTCATTTGAGGATTCTCTGATCAGTTTGAAATAACATGAAATAAAGAAACTTACTTCCTTTGATTATGAGACATGTGTCCCATTTTTTATATAGAAGTTCACAAAATGGATCTTTAGTGCTCCCTCTTATTTCTCCCCACAGCAACAACTCTGTAAGAGGGGTGGACTGAGAAAGAATGAATTGCAGTCCATAAAAGTTTTTGTGACAGTACAGTGGAGTTGGGTGGGTCATTGTTAAGTAGGGTTGACTCTATCTAAGGCCTAAGGGGACACAAAAATTAAAAAGCCTTCTGAAAACACAATAAAAAAGTGAAAGCAAAAGTGTGACCCAGTGTGCCTGCTCAAAGGTTTAATAAAATTTTGCAGAATTGTTGCCATATCACAAGCAATGGGTGTGATGTAATTAAAATTACTTATTGTATAAATAGAATAAAAATGTCTGAGATAAAATGTCCAGGTTGAAAATCGTGAGCGTAAAGCCCAAAAATTTAAAGAAAATGTGATACAAGAGGGTACCTTTTTGAAATTCCTAACAAAAGCCACAGGCAATGCCAGGATATGACTTTGCCTAGTTTAGTCATGCTGGCCACATGACCACGGAGATGTCTTCAGACAACGCTGGCTCTTCGGCTTTGTACCGGAGATCCAGGCTGCAAAAGTAAGATAATCACCAGATGGCAACATAATGTTAGATTTTTTTGCATCACATATGGGCGGGTACATAAATTAAATGTATACAAATAACTTTTCTACCATATAGGTGTTATTTGAATCTTGTAGTCTCCATCCGACATAAATTAATATAATTAGAGCTACATCAGATTTAATGAGGAAGGCTTAGCAAAGACATTATTACTCATTTATTTTTATGGTTATATTTATTCCCTTTTCTTCTATGGGTGCCATAATCAAGTAAATCCTGAATATATCTACTCTGATTCTGCTTAGGTATTGGTCTGGACACTTTTGGAACTTCCAGAAGATAAATGGCTGAATCTGCCGCTCAGTAAGGTATTGGAATAGACTGGCCTTTTTTTATGGATGCTAGTTAAATAGAGGACAGTGTAGTGGTGTCCACAAGGTATGGTCAAAAAGTTATGGTGGTGGACACAATGGTGTAATTTTTTTAATGGTCCTAGTACGACCTCAGAGTGACTCCCTCTTTGGCACTGCCACTTTTTTCTGGGTCCTAATCAGAACATTCAACTACTTTTCATAGTTTACTATAGTACAAATAAAAGAAACAAGTTTGTCAAAAGTGATCTGCTTTCAAATAATCTTTCTCGTCCTCGAAACCATTATCTGCCTTCACCCTAAAAAGCTTGCCTTGTTTAATTTCACTGATGACACTATAAGCATATAAGTAAGATTGACCTATCAAAAATTCATCTAATACCAAGTTAGTCAATGTGACTTTTTCACTTTGGAAATAAGCCGATAACAACTGCAATGGTTCTTAACACGAATTAATTTGTTTTACAGCTAGGCTATGGCTAGGCATAGAGAAGATACAGGTAGTACAAAAAAAGCTATACTGTATTGCCTTTACAATTCTTAACCACAACATTTTCATTTTTAAAAACAAGAATATTAACAATTTTCTATGAAATCATTTTAGTGCTCATGATAATTTTTGATGTAACTCTGAAGTCCAATAATTGTTGGCAATACAAGAAAAACCCAATTTTTAAAAATGGGCACATTTTTATTGAAATTTGGCAATGTGCTGATTATACAAGTAAGGACAAAGAATTAGCGCTTCAACAATACATGAATGGTAGAGAAACATGCAAAAACGAATAAAATAAAAAGATGAAATAATGAAATCACTAGAGAATCTTGAGAATCCAGATATGAGTTTAAAAGTGTTTCGATATCCATTGATTGAATGGTTATTTATATTTCAATTAATAATATATTTAAAATATTGGAAGGTATTTCCCTTTTTATTGCTAAATAATTAGGTATAAACATACCTAATTAATGGCCCAACCATTTTTTTACAGAATCACTAACAAGAATAGAAAATATTTTCAGATTTTCTCCTTATTTGCTCAACCTTGTCCTTTTCATTTATGAGCACTGAAAAATGAGTTACTTAATAGAGTTTATCTAAGCAAATAATGTAGGATTTAATGAGAATTTCATATAAGATATACACAATTCTTTATTCCTACTGACATGATGCTTTGAACTTTAAATATTATGTAGGGAACATTATCCTTTCCCCTTCATAAAGGATCACATGCAGGTTTCTCAGTGAAAAGGAAGACAGTGAACAGGAAAAAGAGATAATCTGTACATATAATGCACACGCATATGCACGCACACATGTACTCTGATAATACAGACTAGAAAACTGCACAAATTCAGAGGCTTCTTGTCATTATATGCCAGTGCTTCTTATTACTCCAAATATCAAAAATAATGTTATCAGACATGTTCTGGATGAATCATAATTTCTTTCAGAAACAGAGTTTACTGTGTGACTTTGGTCATCTGTATGGGAACGTCTAAGCTGTTCCATTAATGTTTCTAAAGTTGTCATTTTCATGTCCTTTACTCAAAGTCTGGGAATCTTTACATTGAACATCAACCTGGACAAGCTTTTGGGTCTCAATCTCTTGCCTTCTAGCTTCTGTTTCCTGCTGTTGCAACATTTGCTCTACTTCTACCTCCAGTTCCAGGTTCTCTTCATCAGCTTCTACTTCCAGCTCTTTCATTAACTCCTCCAATTTCTTTGCCTTTCGGAGTTCATTTTGCTGTATGATTGTGCTCAAGTGCTCTGCAAGTTGTTCTTTCACTTCTGTTTTCTTTTGGAGAACCAGCTTTGCAGTCACATATTCTAATTCTGCTTTATCATAACGCTTTCTGAAAAAAATAATTTATGTTTACTTTTACAGTGTTTTAGCAGGGGAAATTCTAACAAGGTTGGAGAAAGGCTTACATCAAGTTAATAAAGCTAACAGAGGAAAGGCCAATAGTAGCAGGGATGGGATAGTTGGATATCCATTGAGCTTCAGTAGAAGACTCGCACTTTTAAAAGTCTGACATCCTTTAACCACTCTGTTATAAAAACCTGAATAGTTACTGTGAGGTAGAAAGTGCTAGCAGGGGCAGAATTTTGCATTGGTATTACTGCAATTAGCATACTCCATTTCTTGTTTGCTTGCTCTAACTGGAAGCCAATTTTTTAAATTGGCAGTTTGCATATTACTAATCAAGACATAAAAACCTAAAGATATTTGAAAGTAGTCATATTTCAGTATTACAATTATCAGAGAGTAATTGAATTATTTCAACATCTATTGAATAACTTTAAAAGACCCAATTTCAACCATAATGCAAAGAAATTAGACCTGTGATCAACACAGCTTTTTTCAATTTTATTTAGCTTTTTGCTGGACAGTGATGCATTATGTCATTTTTCCAAATTGCTTGTGCCCACAGGGTATATTAGCAAAATATAACAGGGCAAAGCTAACGAGCATTACAGCAGGAAATAAATTTGAAGATAATGAAAGCAGATGCTGATGAAATTTTTTTTTTGTTAAGAAAACACTGTAATTTAAGGTAGTAAATCAAACAATACTACTGTTAGGAAGAAAAATAGTAATAAATTGACATTATTCCTCAATTTTTAGTCCTTACCGAGCACATGCATATTCCAAGCTTGCCTGGTCAATCCTATTTCTTAGGATCCCAATATCAGCAGATACCATGTCGTCTAAAGCTTGGAGCTGCTTTTGAATCCGCTTTAATTTAACTGTTTCAGCCTGAGTTCTTTTAGATCTGGGGAAGAAACATGTAAATGCATTTGACCTGTACTTATAAACAACTATGCTTTTAAATAGAAGATACAGTTGCCTGATAAAGCCAGACAAAAATTTTGTTTGTTCTTTTAAAGTAAATTACAAAAGCAGATTCTATTTCCAGAGAGGGAGAGAGATTCCCAAGAAACTCTATTCTTTTTTCCTCATAAAAGCTTGAGCTATAGGAAAACATTTTAAAAAACAGAAATTGTGTTTTTTTTAATTTTTATTCTTTCAAAACAAAAAATACAAAATCTCATTTCCATTAATAGTTATTGTGTCATTGTATATACATGTTTCTCATTTTGTGACTATACATTATTTTTATCCTTATCCTTCACCCATTCGTACCACCTCTCTCTCCCATGTCGCAGAGTATTCTCGATTCTCTTTGCCTTTCAGTTCCATAGTGAATTTATCTAGTTCAGCACAGTCCATTATTTTTTGAATCAAAACTTCATCTGGTGGTATTTTATCACTCTTCCAATTTTGTGCTAACGTGATTCTTGCTGCAGTTAAAATGTGTACAATAAGGTATCTTTTATCTTTATTCAAATTCCCTTCAATCATACCTAATAAAAATATTTCAGGTTCCAATTTCAATTTATATTTTGTAATCTCAAAAAGCCATCTCTGTACTTTCTTCCAGTATTTATTGACCTCTATACATTGCCACCACATATGGAAAAATGTTCCTTTCTTTTGTTTGCAGCATTCTTTTATTTTTTAAGTTTATCCACTCCTTAACCCATAGTAAAATTGGTGCTTGATAATATATTTTCCATTTTGGGAGTCCAAGGCCGCCTCTGGTTCTACTATCTTGTAACGTTTTCAATTTTATTCATGCTTTTTTTCCCCATCCATATAAATAAATGAAATTTATTCCTGAAAAAAATTCTTCCCCAATTTTATAGGTATTGTTTGAAAATAGTATAATAGTTTTGGTAGTTTGTTCATTTTTATGGCTACTATTTGGCCTAATAGTGACAGTTGTAATTTTCCCCAATTGTATAATTATCCTCTTTTATGGAAGAGCATCTTCCTGTTAACCAAATTCCTAGAAACTTACGTTTCTTGACACTTTGTAATCCCAATTTCCTTTCCAATTCTTTTTTTTACTTACTATCAAGTTTTTGGTTATTACTTTTGTTTTACCTTTATTAATTTTTAGTCCTGCTACCGCCCCATATTCTTCTAATTCTTGAATTAGATAGGTCCTTGACTCCATTGGATCTTCCACAAAAAACACTAAGTCATCCGCAAATGCCTGTACTTTATATTCTTCTTTTTTGCTCTTCAGTCCAATTATCTCCTTTCTTTGTCTAATCTGATTTAAAAGCACTTCGATGGTCAAGACAAAAAGCAGAGGCGANTATAATTACCCTAGCTTTTTGGTTCGAATAAATTGTGCCAATCATTTTCTTGAATTTAGATCCAAATCCCATATTTTTGACCTGTTGGATCAAGAATTGCCAGCTGAGATTGTCGAAGGCCTTCTGAGCATCCAAGAAAATGCTGCCTGCTTTCCCGGGTGGGCCTCATAGTATTCTAATACATTTAATACTACCCTTATATTGTTCCTTATCTGTCTAGAAGGTAGAAAATGGCTCTGGTCAATATGAATAAGTTCATTTAATATAATTTTTATCTTTCCAACATTATTGTTGCGAATATTTTATAGTCTACGTTCAGGAATGAGATTGGTCTGTAATTTTTAATCTGTGATCTAAATCTTCTTTAGGAATTAGTGAGATATTTGCTTCTCTCCATGGATCAGGTAATTTGGCAAAGTCTAATACCTCATTGTACACATCTAACATCACTGCTTCAAGACATTCATAAATTTATACAGTTCTGCTGGAAGACCATCCAGCCCTGGCATCTTATTATCTTTCTGCCTTCCAACCACCCTTTTCAATTCCACCACTGTTATTTCTTTATTTAATATCTCTGTTCCTCTCTAATTTATGGGAGACCTTTTCTTTTCATATATTGTTCTATATTCTCAGGGTTTATTCCATCTTCCCTATATAGTTGTTCAAAATATTTTTGTACTATTTTCTTTTTCTCAGTAGATATTCAGGGTTCAGGAAAAAAAACTGCTTTTCAATGCTGAGCTTCTACTACACTTTTAAAAAATGGCAAGAATAATCCACCTCTCTCCAACTGTAGCACTTCAGGTAGTCCTTGACTTCCAACAGTTCATTTAGCGTCCGTTCCAAAGTTACAACAGCAGTAGCAAAAAGTGACATGTCAGTTTTTTACCCTCACGACCTTTGCAGCATCCCCCATGGTCATATGGTCAAAATTCAGATGCTTGGCAAGTGGTTCATACTAATGACAGTTTCAGCGTCCCAGGGTCATGTGATCTATCCTCTTTTGCAAGCTTTAGACAAGCAAAGTCAACGGGCAAAGCCAGATTCACTTAACAACTATGTTACTAACTTAACAAATGCAACGGTTCACTTAACAACTGGCAAGAAAACTTGTAAAGTGGGGCAAACTCACTTAACAAACATTTCACTTAGCAACAAAAAAATTTGGGCTCAAATGTGGTCGTAACTCGGGGACTATCTGGACTGTCTTCCTGTTGCCTGGGGTGACATGCTCGACATCTTAAATATAGTGCATAGAATTGTTGAACCTTGAGGTCTTGATAGCCAATTAAGCATTTCATGTTTTTAGCCAGTTTGTGTTTCTTGGCTGAAAGTGACTCAAAACTGTTTCTCAATTGAGAGGGAAGTGATGTTGCCGTGCCTTAGTTTTTAATCACTTTATCTTTTTTATCATCTCAGGCAGATATCTGGAGCATGGGAGTCCTTCTGTATGCTCTCCTTTGTGGATATCTACCATTTGATGATGACAGCATGATGGCACTCTACAGGAAAATTGTGGTACGTATCCTATTTTCAAGATCCAGGCCTTTCTGTTTAAACAAGGACTTTTATGGAGTTACTGTGGGGGAGATCTGTTCCCAAAAGGAAATTTCTGAGCATCTTATTACTGATTTTACAAAAAATAAGATTGGAAGCTCCATTGTATAAAAGCTGGAATCATGTTACAACTGAAATGCTAGTGTTTTCTTACTACTCTAAGATAGTAATATTATTTTAGCACAGAATGTTCAAATGATCTCTTTCCTCTTCTCTTTCCTCACAGTGAGAGGTATAGCTATAAACACCCACATAATCACATTTGCTTTGGACAGTTTCTCTCTTGCACCCTGTCCTGGTGTGTAATTCCATTTTTTTCCTTGTAATATGTCTTGCCTTTTCAGGGTGATATCAAGAAATGGGAAGATTATGGAATGAAATGAAGGCTACTAGTCTCCCGTAGAGTGGAAAACTTGGTTATTTCTAGATACTGCAGGGTGTTTTTTTTAAACCTGTCTCTTTTCCTCTTCCTTATCTGCCTCTAGGAATCAAAGACATCTGGGGAAAAGCAGGCAAAGCTCATGATTAAAAGACATTGGATTAGGTAGCACACTGAATTTCAGTTAGGATCAATTCTTTTAGGGAAAGAACTGCTGAATTGCATTCAGATTCAACAAAAACAAAGCAACTGTGACTGGGTTCAATTCATATACTTTACATTTCTCTTCATTTGCTATACATCCTGTGATTCACGTATGCGCAGTTGCCTAAATGCTTCAGCTGGTATCCTCAGCTTCAGCCGAACAATCACAGTTCCAGCCAGTGTAATCATGTATAGGTAGTAACTTATTATCTGGAGTATTCTTCTTGTTATTCCTCAATAAGCCTCTTCAGCAGGCGGATCACATGCTGTGCATGCAGATAGTCTCTCTTCCAGAATTATTTGTAATACATGGAAGATCTTCCACATCTCTCTCTCCCTCCTTCTCTCTCTCCCTCCCTCCCCCCTTCCCTCTGTCTCTCTCAGACTTGATTTCTGTGTCATTTCTATGATTTTATAGCAGACCACAAAATGATTAATAAATAAGCAGCTTGAAAACAATGCATTAATTATTGGAAACCAGCATTTTTTCATTGTTTTAACTGGGCATCTTTTTTCCTGTTGCTCTAGGAAATGCAGTACACATTTGACAAAATACTCTCTGACATTCTCATTAGCAAAGTAGCTATGGCCAAGATGATATGGCAATTAAGGAAAAACATAGCTTGCTCACCTAGGACTTAAAAAGTGTCCATCAATTATTTCTTTTCTGAGGTTGAGGTGTCAGGCAGGGTGCTTTCAAATCTTATTATGGGCCAAAGGCTCTTTATAGTTAAGGATCAATATGTAAGGTACATGAGAGAGAAATGTCAGTAAAATAAAAATAAGTAATCTCCAATATGTGTGGGTCTGCCCAACTGTACTCCGTGTTAACATATTTAAACGATATTGATGAAGGGGTAATGGGGAAGCTTGTGAATTTGTGAATGATATCAAATTGGAAGAGAAGTTCATTCAACTGTGATGTCTTTTTTTTCCTACAGAGGGGGAAATATGATGTCCCCAAATGGCTTTCACCTGGCAGTATCCTGCTTCTGCAACAGATGTTGCAGGTAAGCCTCAGATACAAGAAAAGGTCTCACTGGATCACAAACTTTCCAAGATATCCATATTTAGTTCAACTCTTCCCACTCTGCTTATGTCAGTCTTTGTTTATATCTCCTTCCATTGTTCTGGTAATCTGGAGCTAGTATTGAGATATTCTGTCTTTGAATATGGAAGTTCTATTACACTATTGTAGCCAAAGGTCAGTAGACCTGTTTCCTGTACAGTTGTTCAACTAGCTAAGATCGAATAATATACCTTGAAGGTCAAAACCATTCAGAGTGGTTGGCAAAACCAACCCCTCAAGAATAAGTGTTAAAATGCCTGAAAAACACTGGATGCTATTCATAACAGCACTGACTTCTTTTTGTTGCAGATCAGTGCTATAATATCTTTTTCTAATCCCTTTTCAGGTAGTCCTTGAGTTACGACCACAATTGAGCCCAGAATTTATGTTGCTAAGTGAGAAATTTGTTCAAGTCCGTTTTGCCCCATTTTACAATTTTTCTTGCTGACTTGTTAAAAGTGAATCACTGCAGTTGTTAAAGTTAACATGGTAGGAACTTGGTTGTTAAGTGCATCAGGTTCCCCCGTTGACTTTGCCTGTCAGAAGTTCGCAAAGATGGCCACATGATCCCTGGACACTTCAAATGTCATAAATATGAGTCAGTTGTCAAGCATCCAAATGTAAATTGTATGACCATGAGGCTGGCTGTAACAGTCGTAAGTGTGAAAATGGTCATAACTCACATTTTTTCAATGTCATCGTTCCTTCAAACGGTCACGAAATGAATTGTTTTAAATCAAGGACTACCTATTAAGGGTCTATATTTTAAATTATGTTTCTTTTCTTGACCACTAGGTGGACCCAAAGAAACGGATTATGGTGAAGCATCTTTTAAATCATCCTTGGCTCATGCAGGGTTATTCCTTCGCTGTCCTGTGGCAAAGTAAATACCCCGTGAGTTGATCAATTTATATTAACGAGACCCTATCTAGGAAAACCTGGGCCAATGTGATTAGTTAATAGTTTAATCACCAATTGCAAAGGAAGCATGCTATTAAAAGTTCTTAGTTTAAGAACTTAAAACATTCTGAATAATGTGGTGGCTGCCATGCCATCCTTGTATCAAAAATTCTCTGCTGAGCAATCTTGTACCTCTTGAGTTTCTAGGGCAAAATCAAGATACCATTATTCTACTTGTTTGCTATTACAATCTGTCAAAATGAACACAACCCTCAGATTTTGGGAAGAGCAATATAAAGTATTGATTTCAGCTATAGCTTTCTGTTATATCTAGCACTAGGCTATTTAATGTAATTTAAAAGCTATTCAATATCAATCAAGCTGGGCAATTGTCAAAATAAATGTTTTTCCAATGAACCTTTCCGTGGCCCTGATTCTCTGAAGACATAGTTGCAAGGAAACTGCCTTGTATATCAGATTAGACTGCTTGGCCAGCATTATCTGTTCTGATTAACACACATTATCCTGGGCAATAAGCACAGATTTTAAGAAGGCCCTTTTGAAATTAAGGATTTTATCCTACTGTGCGCCTTCTTTCCTGCCTCAAACCCTCCATTGCTTTCCTCCTCTTACCTGTCAGAACTGGCATTCTTGGCTTTCTCTAGGTCAGCGGTCCCCAATCTTTTGGGTACCAGGGACTGGTTCTATGGAGAGACTTTTTCTCTGTAGACCGGTGTGTGTGTGTGTGGTTTTGCATAGCCCAGTTTCTTGCAAAACTGGTGTTATCTTTTTTTGAAAAAAAGCTTTTATATTTTCAAGTCTTAATTGTAATATATAAATGTTTTCCCTCCCAGCTTGGATGCCTTGATGAAGATTGCATAACAGAACTTTCTGTGTTTCATAAATGTAGAAGAGAAAAAATGGCAGATGTAATTTCAGAGGTAACGTTTGTATTTAATAATTGTTGGAGAGTCTAGGGGAGTAAATATGCATTCGTTCAGTATCAAAGCTTGATATTGAGAGCTGACATATTTTGACTTCATTTAAACTTGTAAATATGTTTGTAGTATGAACACTTGAGAGTCTTTTCTGTAAGTTTGGAAAGTTTTCCATGTAGACTGACTTCCCACACTCAAAACTTATGTTGGGATCCTCTATGTCAGCAGTGTCAAACTCGCATCATCATGGTGGTGTCACGTGACGTAGTGGGACTTTTTTTCCCCTTCGCTAAACCAGGTATAGGCATGACCAGCATATGATGCATCTGGCCCATGGGCTAGGAGTTCGACAGCCCTGCTCAATGTCAACTGTTAAATATCCATTTATTGGGCATAGCAATTGGGAGAAAAGTTTGGTGTCCATTTCAGATTGCATTCTTAGCTTCCATGGATCAGAAAGTTAAAGAATCAAATCAGAAATTTAAGCATGTGAGATTAAGTCCATCTTCCACAAACAGCTTCTGGTCCAATGTCTATTCTACTTCTGTTCTTTTGTATGTATTTAAGTTTATTCATTTAAGTTTCTAGGCCAAACAGCCACACTCCAAGTAGTTTACAGCTCCTACAATATTAAGATTAAAATGCTTATAAACACAGCAACCATAAATCTGTCATCCAAAAACCAAAGTCTATTAAGCCAAACAGTGTCATTCTGATTATAGCAGCAGAGAAACAGATTTATAAATACTATAGTCTTTCTCCTCATATATTCAGGCATCACTTCCCTTGGAAGGAACATCAAAATTCTGTTTCATCACCCATTCAATGATGGGAAAGGCAGATTATTATTGCTCTGTGAAATCCCGATAGAAAAGGAGGTAGGCTATTCTAAAGGTGGCAGAGCTACCACCAGCCAAGAATCTCACCCTTGAGATTCTAATAATAGAAGTATTTCAGAGGTGGAACTTATAACATGCCCTTCAACTATCTCAGGGAAAGGAAAATTCTATCCAATGTAGGCAATCTTAGAGATATCCAGGAACTAAATTACATATAACTTTAAAGGTAATGACCAGAACTTTGAATTGCACTCAGAAGCTAATTAGCTTAGCAATAAAAGCATCTACTGTCAGGTGGGCAAACTAACTGAGCCCATAACTACCCAAGTGTGCTGCATTATGGACCAGCATAGCTTCCAAATGGTCCTCAAGAGCAGCCTCATGCAGAGCAGGTTACCATAATCCATCTGTAAACCCATCAGCTTTTTACCTGAACCAGAACATTGTAATTTGAACCAATCAAATGGCTTGATACAATCTGTTCTGAGTGCCAGGATGCAGACCAGACATTCACATCTGGCTATTTTATAGTTCTGACAGGTACAGATGTAGAACCCACATTTTCCTGAAGTAGGTAGGTTCTCTTTCATGCATACAGAAAGTTGTCCCAGTCCCTTCCTCTATTTTGGCTATGGAAAAGCAAGACAAGTTGCTGGACCAAAGCTATATTAAGAGGAGATTAAGGCTGTTTCCAAGAGTCTCAGATTAAAGTCTGGAATGTAAGAAAAAAAAATCCAGGAAGATTGAAATAGTGGAATAAAGGAACATCGTGGAGGTAGGACTCTTGAAGGAAAAGAAAATTAATTTGTTTTGGTGTTTGTTTGTGCCTCAAAAGTCCGCTATCATTTTTCTGCAAGTTCAGCAATTGTATGGACTTTGACTTTTTGTATCAAGTAATAATTCCCCTTTTTTAAAATTTGAAATAATAATGTAAAATCCCACTCAAAGAGCTTTACAATGAACTACAATATTTTTTATTTGTAGCCAGCACCATCTTGTGGTCTGCCTAGAGCATTGTCTTTTCTTTTGCAATTCTATTTTAAAGCTGCTTTCCCCCCCCCCCAAAATGGCCTGGACTGTTCTATTTATTTCCCTCAGCCAGGAATGTTGGCTTTAATGTCTAAAATGTAAAATAGTGCCAAAGTTTCTGCTAAATTTTAAACATATATAAAGTTAGATATTGTTTTTGATGGGACTGGGTTTCATGTCTTGACAATGTTATGGTCAAGAGATAGTGCTAACATCTTTCCTCTCTTCTCAATATTTTAATCACCAGAAAGCGTACATCAGACTTAAGGGGATAGATACCCAGTGCGTTGTTCTGGAAATTAAATAGTTCTTGGAGGAACTTAGCACCACTAAGTAGGAGGGAGAGTCAGGTATGTGAAGAGCCAGAGGGCTTCTATTTTATGAGCTTGAACTGTGGCTTCCACTACACCAGGGGTGTCAAACTCACATCATCATAGTTGTGTCACGTGACTTATTGGGACTTCCCCCCCCCCCCNCCCCCCCCCCCCCCCCCATAGCTAAACCAGGCATGGGAGGGGCCAGCACATGACAATCCGGCCTATGGGCCAGGAGTTTGACAGCCTTGCACTACACAGTCCCTGTTGTGTTTTTGGGTACATACAGTACATTCGGTGAAGTAATGGCACCTAGCACTTTGTCACATAAAGAATTGACCTTTAACTTACCTCTGAATGTACATTGGACCTTTGGTCCTCGTTAGCATGAACCAGCATTATTTCTCCATCTACAAATATTTGGATCTGACCACCTTTACCTCATTTTCCTTTGTTAGAATGAGGCTCAAGTATAGCCTTATTACCAACTGCAGAGAAGTTTGACCAGAATCCCAAGCTGTTTGTTTGTTTTTTTATGGAATGCCTCTTGCATGGAACAACTTTCCATGAATTTTTTTTAGGAAGTGGCTGGATGTCTGCATAAACAAATTAACTGTGATGCTGTATAAAGGTACTTAAATAATCCATACTGTCAAGGACAAGATAACCAATCCTTGAACTCAGTTACCATTGGAAATGAAATATCCGTTGCTGAATATTTTTGAGACCTCGTTTGAAGGTGAAATTCATTGGCACACCAAGAAAATACTGTATATTATTTAGCCCCCTTGTTAATTGAATTATTCAGTTTATGAAGTTGTAAAATACAAATATCTGGGGAGGGATTTTTTTTTCTTTTTGGTCCAATCAACCATCCCAAGGTTATGAGATTCTGCTCCCCTTAAACAACGTACATATCAGTAGCTATTAATTTTGTGAGGTAAAAAGTCATTTGAGAGAGAGGAGTCTGTAAAAAAATGGCTTGGGTGCTGTGGAGTTTCTCATTTGAAATTTGCAGAGCACACGCACACACACACACACACACACACACACACACATATATTTTGCAATGCCGAATTAAGTTTTAGTATTTCAAATTCTTTGGCTTTTAAAAATGGTTTCCAAGTCTGTTGTAATAAAATGCTGCATTTCCTACAGAAGATTCTAGTTAGAGACACTGTCTGTTCATCTGAGATGCTAGTCAGGCTTGTTAGCTTACTTGTTAGCTTAAGAGCACCCTTTAGACTTTCCTCAAATTCCTCAAGGAATCTTTTGCATCTATATTGGTAGAAATGGATTATGGTGACGGGTACTCCTTTTTTCCATACTGATCCCATTGTTGAAAACAGTCTGTTTTTTCTTGTTGAATTTTTGTAAATATATTGGTCTGTATACTTCATCACTGGTCTGCAGGCACTAAGTTTTATATCACTTTGGAAAACCATGCAAACCTAAATTCTTAACTGCTTAGGCTTCATCTTCATGGCAATCAGCTGCTTATTTCATGGTAAGAATTTGCATATTTCATGGCAGATTGACTTGAAAAATACAGGCTGTTTTATGATTGTGAAATTAAAACTAAAGAGGCTAGAGGTAAGATATGAATTTCACAAATTTTGTGATCATAAAGGTAGGAGTGGAATTAATGAGTTTTAATTCTGTTAAATGTATCTAAATGAGCAAACATTTCTCTAAAGGGTCAAGATTGGGAGTAGGAAATTCTATAAAATTATTCTGCAATTTAACTGAAAGACTGCAGAGTAATAAAGCGACCTTGGCTTTTGAGGCAGGTCACGGATTCAAATTCTGAATGTCTCTTTCTGGGAGAGGCGGCTGGGGAGTTATTGGAGGGAGTTGGAAGCGTGAGGGGTTTTGCTCACAAGCTGAGTTGCTGTCTGCCTTTTCAAGGAAGAGTGATAATCTGTGGTGTGCATTTCACTGAAAAAGACTTAAAATTCTGGAATGCAAGTGAGTTTCAGGTAAATTGTTATTTTTTTTTAGAAACAAGTAACCAGAATGTATGTTTCTTTATTAGTGGAAATATGATAATATATCTGCAACATACCTCTTGCTTCAATACAAGAAGACTCATGGTAAGCCTGTTCGCCTGAGGATTCCTTGTCTAGCAGGAGAATGTATGAGCACCACACTATTCAAAGAAGGGAAGGTATGTTATCTATTTTTATTGCTATCTATTTTGCTAGTATTCCAATAATAATGATTGGGGATGGGGACTCCAGTGTTTGCAATATGACGATAATACTCTAAATTGTGAACCACTCAGCCTGCCACATATCCAGTTTAAGTCACGGCTTAGCAAATCTAACTGTAATATATACAATTCAGGGCATCGTAGAAGGCTCCTGATACTGCTGTATTGAAGCTAAGCTGTTTTAAGTCTGTGTGTATACGTGTGGCTTTGAGCCATTGTTGATTCCTTGCAACTGCCGGGACAAGTCCCTGCATTTTGGGGCAAAATTTCAGAAGTAGTTTGCCTTTGCTTGCTTCCTAGAGCTGAGAGAGAGGGATAGCTCAAGGTCACCTAGCTGAGTTTGTGCTTAAGTCAGGAGTAGAACTCAAGATCTCCTGATTTCTGTCCACTGCCTTAACCACTATGCCAAATTGGCTCTCTGTTTTAAATCTTGGCAAGGTCAAAATATCAAACCATTTGATAGCATTGTTTCTTTCCCATTGCACAAAAACTACCCAGGTTTTATTTTATTTTTTAAAGGAAGTTGTAATTCCCTATGTACAGGGCAAAGATCCTATTACACAATCCATCCTTATATTTTATCAGCAATCAATTTGTAGTATATAAAAATGGGACTTGATGGGAAGTGGGTAAGAGTAATATATAAATTCCTTGTTAACAAAATAAATGATCCAAGTGTATTGCACTTAAAGCCTTTTCTTTAACTATACTGTCAAACTGCCAGACTAGATTATTGTGCCAAGTGGCCTTCAGAATCAATCATAGACTGTTGTGGACTTCTATCTATCTATACATTACTTCTGAAACAATTGTTTGTACAGGTAAAAAAAGCCCTGAATTATGAAGATGGTTCGGACAATAAAGAACTTCCCTATGTATTTGGCTCCATGGAATTTCTAACATCTTTTGATGATGGTCAGCTTATGCTAGGAAATACACCCAGACCTAAGCAGGTATCTACAAATATTGACCTTTTATTCTAATTTATTTTCTCAGCACTGTATTTAAACCATGTCTAGCTTTTGGTTTGTATTCTTCAGAAAACAGAATCTGGTTGAATATTTTCTTTTTATAACATTGCTTCTGTATGTAGGTATTGTATATTAATTTGACTTATATCCTGAGTTCTTTTCTTGAGGAACTCAAGGCAGCATACATGTCACATTCTATTCTCCCCACAACAAACCTGTGCAGTAGCACCAGTTGAAGAGAAGGAAGTGGTCCAGGGTATGTCTACAGCTGAAGGTAGATTTTAGGATATGGGATTTCTCACTTCTGGTTCAACAACCCTAACCACTACACCATGGTAAATAATTGTATTGCTTGATATATCCCAGTTTCAGAAATAACAGCAAAAAAAGAAATTTAGGCTGGTGGGACCCAATTTCCATGAGAAAGATTCTTGGCATCTCTCAGCAGCAGAAATTTGTTGGTAATTCTGGAAAATACCAAACTAGAGACATCCATAGATTGACAGTGGGTTAATGGCAGCCTTCTGTAAAGGGCATCTCAAGTCAGGATAAGTACAGTAGTGGCCAAAATTGTGGAAAACTTTTGGGGAAAGTGTATTTTTATGCCATCACTACCAAACAGGGAGATTTTGGTCTCATCACTCCAAATAACACTGTCCCATTTTTCCTCTGTCCAGGTAACATGGGTTTTAGCCCAGTTTAGTCTTTTCAAACTTTGTTTAGGAGATAAAAGTGGCTTTTTTCGTGGAATTCTAGATTTTAGGCCAAATTCCTACAGTCTGCGCTGAACAGTCCTTGCGCTCAACTTCACATTGTATTGCACCATTTCATCTTGTATAGACCCAGATGATTTTCTTCTGACATGTAGACACAGTCTCTTAATTCTTCTATCATCACTTGCTGTTGTGCGTCTTTTTCTCCCTTTACCAGTGTGGTTTTGTAATGACTGAGTTTCTTTATACCTCTTCAAAAACTTAGAAATACCACCTTTGATTTTTTTTTCTTCTAATTTCTTTATAACTGTAGCCTTGTTTACTTAATAATACTATTTTACATCGCTTTCTGGATGACCAGCCAACTCTTTGCACCATTATTTTAATTTTATTACATTTTACAAGTTCACTAAATGAAAGAACACAAAAAACCCAACCAACTTGATAGTGATCACATAACACACTGGCAAACGTCTTCCTCTCAGCTTCAATACATGACATCAATAACTGAATCCTACTGTGATCTGATTGGCTCACTGCCAAAACAAGATTGCACCTGATTGGTTCTCTAAACACTCATGCTCATTGGCTAAAATCAGATGAAGGAAAGCTACCTGATATCAACCTAAGCAAGTTGTGCTTCCTTTTTCTGTTTATTTGTCTATAACTTTTCATAGAATACAGATAATTGAAGAAACTTTGTTGTATTATGTTCTTGATTAAATTATCTTTCCATTGATATATAATTTTATGGTACTACTCCCAAAAAAGTGGTTATTAGCCATCAATCCTCAAAAATACACTTTTCCCAAAAGGTTTCCACAATTTTGGCCACTACTGTAGGTATCTTCTAATCAGCCCCAGGATAGGAGGACAGTTGTAAAGTACACTGCATTTTCTTTTAGAAGATCAAGGTAAAAATACATAGAAGTATATTGTAGATTATTATTGGGGTAATTTGTTTAATATGGTGCAAGAGCTAAATAGATATAGAAATAAGGGTGACAAACTACATTTTTTCTCCAGAGTTCTTAGCAATGTGCTGTTAAATTTCAGCAGTGGTGCTGGTCTATCACCAGATACTAGTGACACCTTCCATACACAAAAAAAATTCTGTAGACAATTAGACAACACTTGTAGATTTACTGGAACATATTGCTCCATTTTACAGAGAAGAATGTTCTCTGGTTTCATACTCATACTCTACACTGTTTATATGTCAGTGCCTGAGATGAGATGATATTAGAACCAGTTGAAGTGGCCTTCCTATTTTCTGCTTTCTCCATTCTTCCATCTGAGACTGATACCAAAGTGTCCCTATAAGAGACCTTCTGAATTCTACTAGCTGAGCCCTCTTATGTCCTCTAATACAGGACCTTGTAACCAATAAAGAGTTGAAATAAGCACTGACATAGAGTTAATTTGTTTCTCGGTGAAAAGGGTACTTGAGCTTGTCCAATTCATGAATAGGCTGCTCTATTATCTAGGATTTATGATGGTGAACAGATAAAATTCATGTTCTTCACATAAAATTGGAAACCCTTTGTCTAAATATCTTTTTTTTTCCTAATTCATTTTAAGAATCTAAGGTTCCAAGATGGGGGAGAGTCCAGTTCGCCGTTACTTTCTGTGCCCAAGAGAGGAACATCAAACAAACGTGCCAACAAAGAGAATACTGGTACTCCAGCTGCCCAGGCAGAGACCTTTGCACTTCCTCTACCCAAGACGCCTACTTGGAACATGGCTGAGAAACAAGTGCTGACCTCTTCCAATTATTCTGCTCCACTCGAGGGTAAGATTTGTAACTGTAGAGAATGGATTGAAATGAGAAACTTTCAACTGGCTACATAGGGTGTGGACTTGAAAACAAGCGATAAGCTGACTGATAGCATACTTGTCCTGAGGCTACTATTAAAAATGGCATCCTTATGTTGAAGGGGACTGTACATTTTATTTAAATACCAGGTTGATGCAACTATTTTATGTAATGTACTTATCCAATCATTTCTGTGAAATGTATTTTCAGCACACAAAAGACTTAATGGGTGGGACTATTTATATCTACCCACACTTCTCCTAAAATAAGACCCATCTTATTTTTTTTTTCCTCCGAAAGATTAGGGCTTATTTTGGGGTAAACATGATATCAGGCTGATCAGCCTAGCTGGGCGCCCCGCCCCTGGCATGCACACAAGAGGCGGCAAGTGCATGGGGAAAGATGGTGTATGGTAGCAGCTGCACCCCACCAGCTCCTTGGTCGATGCTCACTGGGGCTGTGCAGCCTGCACAATGCAGGTGAGCTCATTATCTGTCCAAGCAGCAAGTGGAGGCAAGTGCTCACAGGGGGAGGCACACAATCTGGATGCACCATGCGAGCCACAGGAAATCCGAGAGTTCCTGGGCCCAAGCAGGAAGCTGCAGAAGGCTTGTCTTCACACAGCAGCAGGCAGAGGCACGGGGGAGGGGGTGTAAGGCAGGGGATCCTGACATGCTGCGCGGGCCTCAGGCAAGCCAAGAGGTGCAAAGACGAGCCTCCCATGGCTGGCCAGTCACTCCACCAACTCTTAGCTTTCCCACAGCACACCCAGATCGTATGACTCTTCCCCCTTCCCCATGCCTCTGACTCCATCTGCTGCCAGTGCAGCCACACAAAGAGGAATTACCCACCCTCTCCAGCCTGCCGACTCTTGACTTGCCCATGTGGCACGTCCAGATTGCATGCCTCCGCCTCTGTCACTGCCTCCTTCTTGGACAGGTACTCATCTGTGTTGCATAGGCTGCTGCTGCTGGACACCCTCGCCGCCTGTGGTGCTGGCCATGCTACTCACAAACACCCTCCCACCCCGGGTGATGACCTTAACTGGGGCTTATTTGGGGGGTGGAGCTTATATTAGGAGCAAACTAAAAAATCAGACTAGTGTTTATTTTCTGGTTAGGTCTTATTTTCGGGGAAACACGATATTTATTTCAACTTCACTTTCATGTAAAATGCACAAAATAGCTTCTTTTAACCCTCCTTTCAAACCAGACTGAACCTGGTCATGCCTTCCCTCTCCTTGCATTTTTTCATGTAGTTAATTTTTAACTGATATCCTTATTCATATTTTTTTTCTGGGACCACTAAGCAAAGATCAATCTTCTTTGTTAATTTAAAACTAACTTAAGCATGGGTATAAGAAGAAATAGTTATCTTTCTAAACCCACTGATTCAAACTTGAATGGTTCTTCTTGCAGAGAAAAATTCAGTCGCCCAACCAGTGCCAGTAAATACTCCTATTAAAGCAGATGAGCTGACAGCCAGTGTCATTAGCCCTGAGAGAAGGTAAATGTCCAGCAGTTATTCCAGTCTTAATCCTTATATTGGTAAGAAAAGTGCTTTTTGCCATGTATTAGTGCTGGCTGTGTTAAACCTATTTAAATTCTTTCCTACATTTACCAACAAATATTAAAAGGCTGTGGGCCTTTCTTTAAAAACATTACACACTTCAGCAATCTTGGATGCATTCCTATTTTCCATAATTAAAATTCACTTTTGTGCCCCCAGAGAATTGGAGCACATATATAGTTCTCTCTCAAAAATCCCAAATGACTGTTGTGCAGCAAGCCCTCCTGTTTGTTGTTGTTGTTAATTTCTTCCTCCTACTACTTCCTGCTATTGAAACAGAAATGGAAGGTCCATTGTTGCTATAGTTGAAGTGAGCAGCATTAAATCTACTCACCTGCGTGCTGTCTCTCATTATGGCAGGTGCCATTCAGTGGAACTGGATTTAAATCAGATGCATCTGGAAAATGGCCAAAAAAGAAAAGGAACCAAAATGTTTGGGAGCCTTGAAAGGGGCTTGGATAAAATGATCACAATGCTTACCCCCAGTAAAAGGAAAGGTTCAGCTAAAGAAGGCCCGAGGAAGTTAAAGGTATGATAGTCAATCAGACTAATTCAGATGAAGTGAATTGCAGGGATCAAGGGAAACAATTGATACCAATCCTTGTTTTGGCTGCAGATCCCCAAATATGAAACTGGCTCTTCAAGAGAAATGAGGCATTTTATCCGATAATGAGACCCATCACACCCAATCTTTTAAAAATAGAGTTGGGTGGTTTCTTGGTATCTTAGGTTAGCTAGCTTGAAGGACTTTTGATCTGTGATCCCAACCTTTGCAGAATGCAGGCTTGGAATAACTACCACATAATGTATTAAACGCACTCTGCATTTAAAACAGGACAAAGTTGTTCCTGTTTTCCCAAGTTTTTCCCAGGATGCCTCCAACCAAAATTAACTGTTTTTCATGTGGCCAGTAGGTTTTAGCATTTTCATTGCCAAAAGACAAAATTTGGAGTGCAAAATGCTGACTTAAGTTCAAATGTGTAATGCTTTTTTTTTTCCCCTTCACCTCCTGAAGGAATACAGGAAATGATCTGGGCTTCTCAACAAAGTTAGGGATAATTGTTTATTACCTCTCATACAAAACACCTCTCTTAATATTAGTTCCTAATAGGAATGCTCTATTTTGATTTTATCCTGTTAAGTTGGCTTCTAAGGGGCATCTAGCTGGCACTATGGAAATAGACTGTTGGTTTCCATAGGTTTTTGATTTGATCCAATTCAAGTGCATTTATATTTTCAAGTTCCTAATTTTAATGCAGGAACTTATCTCGGAAGGATTTTCCACATGTTAGTTTGATCTTAATATACAGCGCATAAGAACCTATATATATAAAGTGACAGAATATCTTGCTCTGCAAAATAATCCTTTCTTTGTTAAATACTTCTTCCTGTAGGCTCACTACAATGTAACATCGACTAATTTAATAAATCCAGATGAGTTGCTACAGGAAATAATTGCTGTCCTTCCAAAAAAGCAAGTTGAATATGTACAGAAAGGGTAAGTAGGGTAAATATTCTTAAGTTCTGCCCATGATGGCGATCGCTTGTCCGAGATCTATGTCAGGAATTGCTTTATGCCAAACTCTTGCTTCATGTCATATTCTTCAGAAAAATATTGCCTGAAATATCAACATTCAAGGTCTGAAGCTGCTCATTTTGCCCTATGTGGCAGCTAAAAACAATCCATTTTGGGTTACTTATGTCTTAGTGATGCTTATTGGTTTTCCAAGAGAGTTGAATCATTAAATCTTCCCGAAAATAAAAACCCAGGGTTCTTGTTGCTTTTTTAAAAGATTTGCTGAGCAGTAACTTCACTTTTGCTTCTTTTTGTTTTACCCAGTTATAAACTGAAGTGTCAGACCCAGTCAGACTATGGCAAAGTGACAATGCAGTTTGAATTGGAGATTTGCCAGCTAAGCAAGCCTGAAGTCATGGGCATTAGAAGGCAACGGTTGAAGGGCGATGCCTGGGTCTACAAAAGACTAGTGGAAGACATCCTGTCAAGCTGCAAGTTATAGATCTCCTAGTTCATTATGAATATACAGACAGTTTTAGCCATGCTTATTTCAACCCGTTTGGTATATATTTTGTTTTAAATAGAAACCTTTTTATCAATAAATATGGCCTACCGTGTCTTTGTCTTCACTTTGTCTTTTTATGCATGAATGCGATTTCTGTCTCTGTGTGGATGACCTTGGAGATTGAGAGGAAGAATTGCTGCCTAGGAAACAATCAGACAAGAGAGGCAGGAACTCCAAGTGGCTAAATGGTCAGAGAAAGAAACTTAAGCAGCAACTT
This sequence comes from Laticauda laticaudata, assembly GCA_004320025.1. Lineage (NCBI taxonomy): Eukaryota > Metazoa > Chordata > Lepidosauria > Squamata > Elapidae > Laticauda > Laticauda laticaudata. The sequence goes on from BHFT01080664.1 coordinate 27,647, forward strand.
TCCCTAATGGATCAAGCAGTTAAAATAGGCAGCAGGAAGTTGGCACCTTCATGCTTGCAAGAGTCTTATTAATGTAGCCTTAAAGCAGAATTAGTTCATCTAGTCGTGTTTCCTGGCTGGCTTACCTGGGAGGATTGACATTGAACTTGCTCATCTGGAGGCACAAACTTCCACCCACAACATTTAACTGCTTGATCCATTAGGGCAGATCCTTCCTTTCTCTGACCCTTATGCCACTGAGGACTCCTGCCTCTCTTGTCTGATAGTTTCCAAGGCATCATCATGACTCCTTTTCCCAAGGTCATCCGCACATTCCATTATATTGTGGGAATGAACTTTTGGGTTGCAATTTAGCAAATCAGCAACTTCCCAGATTACTGTTTTTGTAATTACATATTGCCAGCAACCAAGATTTTGGGAGCAGGGGGAATAATAATTGTCTAATCCAGTGGTGGGATTCAAAAATTTTTTACTACTGGTTCTGTGGGTGTGGCTTGGTGGGCATGGCAGGGCAAGGAAACTGGAAAAACTCCATTCCCTCCCCAATCCTGGGGGAAGGTTACTGCAAAATCTCCATTCCCACCTCACTCTAGGGGAAAGATATACTGCAAAATCCCCATTCCCTCTCTACCCCACTAACCTGCTTTCCAGCTCCGTTCTCCTGTGCAGGGCAACAAAAGAAGACCCAGCCAATCAGCTGGGANTACCCCACTAACCTGCTTTCCAGCTCCGTTCTCCTGTGCAGGGCAACAAAAGAAGACCCAGCCAATCAGCTGGGACGTGGGAGGCAGAGAATAGATGGGGGCGGGGCCAGTCAGAGGTGGTGTTTGCCGGTGCTGTAAACTACTCAAAATTTCTGCTACCGGTTCTCCAGAACTGATCATAACTGGCTGAATACCACTCTGGTCTAATCCCAATTACCTTACTTCATCAGTCAACAGATATGATTTGCAGTTCAAATTAATTAGTAGTGGTGCTTAAATGTAACGTGTGACATTTGTGTGCTGTTTTCATTTACACTCATTTACTAATAACATTGTCACATTATTTATGACAACACTAATTGTTATGTCATAAATGCCAACATTTGAAATGCCTGCCTTATAATGTTCCATCTGTTTCCCTATAATTGGATAAAGTCTCCAAGCTTCAGTCTGGTTGATAGTAATAGCTACTAATAACTGTGCCACTTGTTTTAAAACTTTATTTCATGTTCTGATCTTTTTTTTTCTTTTGCTGCATGATGTGGCTGCATTTCATCCCTTTCTCTTAACTGTTTTTGTCAAAGTATCATGTATACCTGCGGATAAGCCCATTCGCAGATAAGTTGATCCTCATTTTTTTATAAAATGCCATGAAAAATGTGTTACCTGGGAATAAGCCGACTCTTGAAAATTTTGGATGTTTTAATTTTCACATTGACCTAGCCATGGATGGAGAGTGGGGTGGTGGCCTAGAGGTGGAGCTCTTGCCTTACAATCAGGAGGCTGTGAGTTCGATCCTAGGTAGAAGCAGATACCTCTGTAGGCACAATGAGGATATACGTGCTGAACAAAACTTCGCATTGGCAAAGGGGATCCAGCTACTAAATAGTCTGCTAGCTCCATTCAGTTGCCCAGACTCCACCCTGCAAGGGATTATGGGATCATTAAAAGAAGGTGATGGATGATGCATTTTTCCACAGTATTTGGTTTAAAAAAAATGAAGGTCTGCCTTTAGAGGGGATGGTCTTATCTGCAAGTATATATACCGTGTTTCTACAACAATACGGCCCCCCAATAGGAAGACCCAGCACTGTTTTATATTCATGAGGTGAAATTAAGCCCCGCCCCCAAAATTTGGGCCTACTTAAATCATGCGTTCCCCACCATTTCTCACATCACTTGAACTATACGAGGTGAAGACAAATGGGGGAAAGGGCGGGGGAAAACTTGCCTTTAGGAGCGCCCCACAGATAGCCTCGGCTAGAGCGCCCCGCAGGCAGACTCGCCTCTGTCGGCTGACAGAAGCGCCCCATGGGCAGCCACGCCTCGCCACGAGGCCTCTTCTATTGGCCAATAGAAGTGGCCACGTGGCAAGGCGAGGCTGCCCGCAGGGCGCTCTAGGTGGAGGTGTGCATGGGCAGGAAATTAAGGCACCCCAAAAAAAGACAGCCATTTTTCCAGGGCTCAAAAAAAATAAGGCCCAACCTTATTTTATGAGAAACACGGTAGGTATTTTAAAAAGTACTATTGTATATTCTCATGGATAAGCCTATCTACAGATGTGCCAATTTATGTATGTATTTTGGCATCTAAAATTCTCTGCTTATCCACAAGCATCCACAAAGTGGTTATTATCAAAGAATGAGTGTTTGACTTGCTTTGCATCTTTGATCAGCATCTCATAAGCAAATCTTTAGAAGCCAGTTCAAAAGCTGGATTGGGTGGACCTCACATACACCTGTATATTGTGAAAGGCTGCTGCTTTCATGCTTGGTTTGAAACTAGCTATCACTTTCAAAAGCCAAACATTGCTCTACTAAAGCTTTTGTTATCTGATTCATATAAAACATCCTGTATCCTTGGGTAATTGTGGCATTTGGGTACTCTTGCATGTGTTATTACCCTACAGCTGGATCGCTTTATTCCATTTCTGTTGCCATTTAATTCTGAATAATTAGGCCTATTCTAGGTACCTCCACCCATTCGTAATCTTCCAACATGAAGAACTATTTCATCCCAATGCAGTAGACCTGCTCTTAACAACTGTTTGGTCCTGCTGATAACAAATGCACGCAACCTCTGCTTGTGATAAAAAGCCATATATTCTGGGATTCTGCCTTCCCGCCTCTCCCCTTTTCCTCTTTTAAACTAAAAACAAGCAGAGGATAATTGATTCAAGTTATCTTACACGCTCTGATGTGTGAAATAGGCTCCTTTTTCCCCCAGTTATGGTGCTGATTTCTTATGCCTAATATTCCCGGGTAGAAAACAAATTACTGCACTAAAAGAATAATCAAATGATCAAACCGCCTGCTTCTCTGTGTCTGAACCAGCTGAGTTGAGGGGCAGCCAGGGCCCCCAAGCCATTGCCTTTGAAAACTAGATTGGTTCCTCTCTTAAGTGTTTCCTGTTGTGATGCTGAATTTCAACCTTTGGACAGTGTCTTTGTCTGGAGTCTGGATATTTTTTTCCTGAAAGGCAGCAATGGGCTTTCTCATATACTGGAGTTGCGTGAAGCCTTACAACAATACTGCATTTCAAGAACATTTATTATCTTGTTTCTCCACTGATTTGCATGGGGTTATGGAACACTTAGCTTGCCTTGTTTTTTTTTTTTTCCTGTTAAAATGGGCGGATAAGAAATTTAATACACAATAATATACCAGCCATCCTGCACGTCTCCATCTTAACGAGCTCTGTCTAACAAGCTAGAAAAAATAAAATACAATTGATTGCAGTCACATCGTCCAGGTCAAGTAATGGTTTTAAATTTATCAAGCCATTTAGTCAATGAAAGTGCAATGAGTAATTACCAGATAATCTGCTGTATTTGTCTGAAAAGAAGATTATTTTTTTCCCAAATTATTTACCCTTAAATGGAAAGCTTATCTTGGGTTTGCTGAGAATATGCTAATGAAAGCTGTGCAGTGATTTCCCCCCCCCCCCCNTCCCCCCCCCCCCCGTCTAATCTTCGGGGAGGGAGGGAAAAGAGCATTTATTTTAAATTCAGGGTTTTGTTCAAGTAAATGTGGATTTAACTTTACTGCGTTTTTCATCAAAGGGCTTGAAATGACAGCAGAAGATGTCCAAAATGCTATTTTAGATAGACAGTGGACTTGGGCAATCCCCTTGGGATATTATTTCTTTCAGAAATAATATAGCTTCCCCTGGCCCCTACCCTGAATGCAGGATCCTCGCCCCCAATGGCCCTGTTTCGTCTCTTAATTGTCTTGCTGCATTTTCTGGGCTCCCAAAGTCTGTTAGGCATTCCATCAGACTTATCTATGCAATTTCACAGAATTATTTTGAAAACTCCTTTATTATCTTCAGCAACTTTCCATGAGAAAGAGGGTTATGATTTAATTGAGCCAACCGCCCATCCCTCAGTCTTCCAGTTCTTTCAATCCTTGTATTTTGCATTCTTCCTAAACTTTCCTGTTTCACTTTCTCTTACCCCACCCCCAGATTTCAACAGAAAGCAATGACAAATTAAATGGGCTCAGGTGGTAACTAGGTAAATTTGCATGAGTTGACATGGTAGCAGTGTTCTGATTTTTGAGGGACTGCAACAAAGAAGAGGGAGGGGTCCACCTATTTTTCAAGGCACCAAAAGGCAAGATAAGAAACAATGGATGAAAATTAATCAAGAAGAGAAGCAACCTGGAACTAAGAAATTTCCTAACAGTTAGAACAATTAATCAGTGGAACAATCTGCCTCCAGAAGTTGTGGGTGCTCTATCACTGAAAGCTTTTAAGAAGACACTGGACAGCCATTTGTCTGAAAGTTATAGGGTTTCCTATTTGAGCAAAGCATTGGACTAGAAGATCTCCAAGGTCCCTTTCAACTCTTTTATTCTGTTATGTCTTAGCATTAGAGGTCTTTAACCTACAAAATCTGAATATTGTAATACAAGTACTACATATAAAGTCTTTGGATAATTCTGCTTTTTCTACATTTGGGAAGATTTAAGTAGCTGTTCAAGGAATCTTACTAGTCAACCATTTTAATGTACTCCATTAAGATCAAATGAGTTTTTGCAGACAGGAGGAAATAATTCTGGGCCTTATTATTGAGGAATTACAGATTGGGAGAGATTCCCAGTTGCACCTGGAGATGGCAGAAATGAAACACAGATTTTTTTTTTTTGCATAAAAGGTAGATGTGTTATCATAACAAGTTTGTATTATGTATTCAAACATAATAAAAAAAGTTATTAATCCATTTATATCCCCCCTTTCTGTTCAGACAAGCATTCAAGAGGACTAACAAAAATGTGTGCACAATATAAAAGATTAAAAATAAAATGCCCCTAATTAAGGCTGTGTTGTGCTTCAGATTCCAAGGCAACAATGTGCCTTAGAATGTGCATTTAGCATCTGTTAGTAATTTGTTGAACTGTCTTTTCCTGGGATGTTGTGACAGTTGTGGAAGGCAACCATGCAATTCTGGGGCAGTGGGAGAAGACATAGCTGCTTTAAGATAGGTGAGAAGTCCTGTGTACCTAGAAGTATTTTTCTCCCTTCAAATCTAAAGTACTGCCTAGCTCTGCTATTAATACTCAAATCAGTTAACAATTAAAACAACAAAAAGAGGCACATCTTTCCAGATTTTCCAAGTACTGACAATGTGAGAGTGCATTTCATAGCCTGGGAAAAGAACACAGAAGGTTTTCTCCTACAGAGCAGATAAACAAGCCTCTACAATAACAACCTCTTTATGGGCACAGATTAATGCTGGGAAGGGCAAGATGTTGAGACATAAGAAAGAAGGCAGAGAAGAGCAACAAAGGTGACTGGGACTGGAGGCTAAAGTGTACGATGAACGGTTGCAGGAACTAAGTATGTCTACCTTAATGAAGGATCAGGGGTGGTATGATAGCAGTCTTCCAATATTTCACTGGTTGTCATAGAGAAGAGAGGATCTACCTATTCTCCAAAGCAGGGGTCGGCAACCTTTTGGACATCAGGGACCACCAAACTCATAATTTTAAATCCCACAGACCACTAATATGAATTTTGACTGGTGGTGGCTTGCTGACGGTGGGAGAGAGAGAGATCTGATCTAACCTCTCTCTCTCTCTCTCTCTCTCTCACACACACACACACACACACACACAGGTAGGGGTGGGATTCAAAATTCTTAACCAGTTCTGTGGGCGTGGTCTAATTTGTGGGTGTAGCTTGGTGGTCATGTGACTGGCTGGGCATGGCTTGTATGTAAATATTATAAATATTTATATAAATATTGAATTTTTTATTAAAAAAGAGCAACTTTTACCCAAAATCAGGCAAAGCAGGCAGGCAGATTGAGTTGCTCACAGAATCACAGATTCATTCAGAGATCTGTGAGATCAGCTACCTGAGCCTGTCACAAAAAAATTTGCTAGCAAGCAAACTCACAAAATTAACTCACAACACACCATGTACATAAATATTAAATTTTTGATACAAAAAAGAGCAACTTTTATCCAAAATCAGGCAGGTGGAGTTGCTCACAGAATCACAGAATCACTTAGAGATCTGTGTTTCTGCCATCAGCTAGCTGAGTCTGCATTGTTTCAGTCCTAAGGAAGGTTGGGCTTTGTTTAAAAACAGCCAAAGATCAAAAGATTAGCTAGAAAGAAGAAATCAACGATTTCCTGCTTTCCAACTAATCTAAATCTCCCGGCACAGCAGAACAGCTGATGGTTGGAACAAGGAAAAATAGCAACTTAGCAGACATGTTTGCCAGTTAAGGAGTGAGTGAGTGGGGAGGGATCCTGCGGGCCATGTGGGCAGCGCAGCCTTGTGTTCCTGAGCAGCCTGGATTAATTGCTTTCAGGGGAGCTCTGGGGGTGAAATTTCTCTGTGGACCACCCAAATTTTCTCACGGACCACCATGGGTCACGGCCCACCAGTTGGCGACTGCTGCTCCAAAGCATCTGAGGACAGGTCAAGAAGTAATGGATGGAAGTCCCAAGGTGCTGTTTTTTTCAAGAGGCATCTAGACTTTGGTTTTTTTCTCTGAAGACGTTTTGCTTCTCATCCAAGAAACTTCTTCAACTCTCAAAGCTTCTTGGATGGTCTTCAAAGAAAAAAACCAGAAAGTCCAATTACCTCTTGATAAAAAGCACCTTTGGGACAGCCATGACCTGGATGACTGAGAATCTCCATAGACACTTAAACAATGGATAGAAGCTTATCAAAGAGAGACCCAACCAAGAATTAAAGAGAAATTTTGTGTCAGTGGGAACAATCAATGGAGTGGTTTGCTTCCAAAATTTGTGAAGAGATGACAGTAACTTGCCTGGAATGGGATAGGATGTCCTGCTTGGCCAGTGGGTTGGATTAGAAGATATCCGAGATTCCTTCTAACTCATATTCTGTAATTCTATAATACCTTAATAAGTAAAGTCCTAAATCATATTGTTGGATTTTTTTGGAGTCATAAGTTTCCAAAATGATAGCTGCTGTTGCATTAATTTTTCAAAAGTACTTTTCAAAGAAGCATAAGAAGCTGACTGGTAGACCTTTGGAAGGCAGTGTCATATGTAGAAAAAATATTTATGTTTGTGACTGTTGGATCCCAGAATTTTGGCCAAATGAAGTTAGCCAATATTTTAAACAGACAATGGGCTTAAAGTAATACTGTAATAAAAAAGAAAGCACTGAAGTTTGGAATATAAATAAAACTATGGGTGCAAAACAAAGATTTTCTGAATCAATGAGGAGCTGAGGCTGTAAGTCTAATTATCCAACTGTGTTTTACTTAATTAAGCCAATCTATTAACCTGAGGGAATTATTGAGCTGACAGGTATAACTTATGAAAATGGGGTGCAGTCTTTTAGGAAATAAGCCAGTGCAAATGCCATATGGAATGCTTAGCTTATGTGTGAAAGCCACCAACCATGATAGCGAAGAGAGAGAGAGCCTATAATCTTTTATTCCATGGGAACCTATAAAAGGAAATGGAACCATATGCACAACATTTCAGCTAGTAAGATGAAGTGATTCCAGTTTCCATTTCTCCTGTGCAAAGAAAAGGTGGTAAGTTCATCACAAAAAGAATTACTAATGGCAGACAAATTGACTAAAAAGAAGGTTTGTCCCTGATGGGCAAACCTCCAATATGACAGACCTCCAATAAATTCCCTTTATTAATAATTTCTTTTTCCGTCCTTCCTTTCTTTTTCTTTCTTTCTTTCTTTCTTTCTTTCTTTCTTTCTTTCTTTCTTTCTTTCTTTCTTTCTGTCTGTCTGTCTGTCTGTCTGTCTGTCTGTCTGTCTATATATCCTTATCATCATCTATGTAGTCTGTCTGTCTTGCAACAGCAGTTAGACTTCACTTCACAGTGCTTTATAGCTTTATATGCTAAGTGGTTTACAGAGTCATCTCCTCATTTTGCCAACTTTAAAGGGTGGAAGGATGAGTCAACCTTGAGCCAGTGAGACCTGACTGCAGCTGGCAGTCAGTAGAAGTAGCCTGCAGTACTTCATTCTAACCACTGTGTCACCATGGCTCCCCTTCATTGGTGAAGTTTTAATTTGCATTCCTGCTTAAACAATAGGTTCAAGTTGATGATCCCTTTCAACTCCATGATTTGATAATAGTCTAAGGCAGGGATCTCCAAACTTGGCTACTTTAAGACTTGTGGACTAAAGCTCTCAGAATTCCCCAGTCAACCATGCTGAAGCCCACTGGTTGAGTTGAAGTCCACAAGTCTTAAAGTTGCTAAGTTTGGAGACTCCTGATCTAAGGGAAAGCACAGTTATGTGTATTCTGAAAGAGTAAAAAAACAGGGTTCACTTTCCTTATATTTTTCATCATGGCTGTTTATTGCCATAGAAAGTATGCTGTGTTTAACCGTTTAAAAATTTAACCGTTTAAAAATTTAAAAAAACCGTTTAATTTAAAAAATTAACTTGATAAATGTAATTGCTATCTATTCAAAAATATCCTCTCCCCTTTCCTTTGCGCCTCTTTAATAAAGTAAACTATAGTACTGACATTGTGTATGAGGCAACATTGCACTGTATATATGAAGTTGCCATCGCCAAGTAACTTCTTCTGTTAGTCAAATTTCTGTGGTTATATTTACACCCTTAGTAGTTATGTACTTGGTTATTCTGAAGGTAAGCTTAAATCAAACCCTCTTCCTAAAAACCCTGTTTCAATTCTGCACATGTTCAGCAATGTTTAAAGCTTGCCTAATGCAATTTTCTACAAGTCTAATGATCAGATGAAATACAGGTGATCTTTAACACACAGCCATCACCTCACTCACTTATTCCGGTCAAACATTGTGAGGGTGGTAAATTGGGATGGTCAACCTGACCAACCAGATTTTACAAAGTTTTTTGAAGTAGTTGTTCAGCAAACATATGACACATAACTGCAGAGTGCTGCAAATTGGCCATGACATTGGTTGTGTTACCACGTACTTGAAGCAGGATCACATGATGGCAGGGCAGGAGCGGCCATTGAAACTTTGGAACTAGGTCATAGCTCCCATTTTCCCAGGTAGGTCATAATTTCTGAAGGTTGCTAAGTGAACCGTTGTAAATTGAGGACTACCTGTAGATGTCATGTGAAATAATATGAGTTATATTCTCTCTCTCTCTCTCTCCCCTCCCCCCCTCTCTCTCTCTGTGTGCGTGTATGTGTGGAGAGGGAGAGGCAGAGAGAGATTATATAAAGCACCACTTTGAAAAAACTATGGAATTAAACAACATTATGATCAATTCCTTGAATTCCATATGATGCCCCTGCTTCAGTATAAGAAGATGGCTAAGCCAGTGTCATTTATGTTTTTATCATATTAATGTAAGAGGGAAGATGAGTGGATTTTAGAGTGGATTGCTGATTTTAGTATGTACATATTAGTATGTACATATTAGTATGTGCATATTAGTATGTGAGAGCAGAGAACGTATGCAATTCTGTTCTTTTTTTTACATTTTCTGAGAAAACTGGTTCCGTTTGCTTACTCACACATAAATATCTCTGGTCACAGAAGGGGGCAGCACCTCCCCAATGTTGGCTAATCTCAAGAAACTAAGCAAGGTTTGTTCTAGCTGATGCTTGGACGAGAGGCCACCAGAAAACCCCAGTGCTAAAGTTTACAGGAAAGTATACAAAAACAAATATCCTGCGAGAAAGCCAAGATAAAATTTTCAGTATTGCCAAAAAAATAATAATAACCCTCTCCTAGTCACTAGGAGTTGAACTTGATTTGAGGGAATCTGCTTTTATTTCAAATGTCACTAAATTTGCTTTACAATAAAGATGTAAACATTCAAATGCAACATTCTTCATCTAACCTTTAGTAGGATGGCCACCTAGATTTAGTTGCCCATTTTATGTAAATTAAAATGTCGTGTCACTAAATTATTCTATTTTATTTATTTATTTATTTATTTAATTTGTTGATCGCTTACGAGATAATAGGTGTATGAGTATGAATACAGAAAATAGGTATGAATAAATGAAGATAATAGGACAGGGACAGTAGGCACGATTGTGCACTTATGTACAATATGTTGTGCACAATATGCACAATTATTCCAACCCAGGGGTCTGCAACCTATGGCTCTGAAGTGGCTCTTTTGACCTTCTGCTGCGGCTCCCTGTTGGCTGATCCCACCACTGGCTGGCTCCTCCCGTCCCCTCCCCTCTCTGTCACTCCTCGCCTGGCCTGAGAAGGTAAGGGTGATCGCGGGGGATGGAGACTTGCTCCATATTCCAGAGCAGGAGGTGATTGGGTGAGTGATGTCGAGTTGGCCACATCCACCCAGTCACACCAGTTGTTAATCTATTGGCTCCTGGTGTTTTCTGTGGGAAACGGACCCAAATGGCTCTGAGTGTTTAAGGTTGCAGACCCCTGTTCTAACCACATGGTCTTGCTTCTCCTAAGCGATTAGATAGCCTACTCACTTCTTCACTAACTTGGACCTGCTGTTCTTCCATAAGGAAAGCTTCAGTCATGGGCTTAAAATGAAATGGGGAACTATTATATCAACATAAATTAGATCAATATGGCTGCATATTTGGCATATGTGAAATCCAGAAAATATTTTGACTTATTTTTAATATTTCAGACTTCAGCATGGAACAAGGTAAGTAAAGAAGGAGATAGATAGATAGATAGATAGATAGATAGATAGATAGATAGATAGATAGATAGATAGATAGATAGACAGACAGACAGACAGACAGACAGACAGACAGACAGACAGACAGACAGACAGACAGACAGACAGACAGATATTAGTAGTTGGATTATTGAATTACCCAAACTGTGGCGTCCTTGGTGTTCTTTGAGCTTGGTGATTTGCTTGTAAATGCTTCATTACACCACTAAGTAAGATCATCAGAGTATGCTCCCTGTTTATATACAGTAGCTTACTCTGTCTGGTAGGGATATGACTTTCTCCCTGGTAGTATTGTATTTGGTGGTTCCTTGAGCAACATTTATTCTCCTTTTTTTACCTTTTACAAATTTTTATTTTATTCAAAAGATTAAAATAGAAAATCAAAAAGAAAAAAATAAATAAAGACAAAACAAAGCTGAATAAGAACATTAAATTAAAAGGAAAAAAAACAAAAACATGTATTTATCCCTTCCAGTTGAACACTGACAGATATATTACAACTGAGCAAGCTTTTTGGAGGAGAAAATGTTCTCAAAGCAAAAAATAAAAAATAAAAAAGTCCAACTGACATTTGGAAAAAGCACCTTTGGGATTGAGCTGCTTCTTCTCCATTTTTTTCATGAAGTCTTGCAAACTTTGGGTTCACTTAGGCATACTGTACTCTGACTACAATTTTATCAGCAATTGGTAATTGTATTTGCTATTAGGACTCCAACTGAGAATGTAAGAGCTTTTTACTTAATAGGACACTTATTTCTAAATTGGGGAGCTTTTAGAACTCTCCCACAGCAAAGCTGTTACAATACCTCCCTATGTTGCTAAAGACGTAAATGTACCCCTTAATTGAACAATGATAATTAAGCATCCTGTTAACAGGATGAATTCTTGACTCTCCTTTTTCATGCTGTTTTATTTCTATGTGTTAATCAGGTTTAATAATTTACTTAGAAAGTGGAAGGAAAGATGGATCTAAGTAGAACATGTGCAACAGGTAAAAAAAATTAATGATTTCCAACACTATTCTTTCAGATATAAGAAAAAACGGATCCATTCTTTGAGATGATATTTGAAGGCAGACATGGCTTCTTCCATTGACTGGTACAGTTGTCATGTTTAATATGTTCATTGAGACATGAAAGGCAAAATTTGGATCTGTATATCCAGAACTGATTTGGGTCCAATCATTGGAAGGTCTGAACTTTTCAGCTGTGTTTTCAGCTGAAAAAAAATCAGACACATGCCAGCTTTGACTGAATTGCTGAGAGGTGACATATTTATGAACATTCCAGATGCTCTGTCATGCTGCCTAGGTCGCTATACATGATCCGAGAACAACTGCAGATATGCATAGTAGAAAGAGAACATGCAATATTGAGAGGATTGTCATGTTTTAGGTTTGCTGTATGGCTCTGGGACTTGTACATGACTGACGTATGTATGTGAGGAATCTTGAAAGAAAACACAGCAGGCATATATATATATGTCTGTGGAATGTCTATCAAGAAACTATCATGCATAAGAACCCTGCATTCAGACATTCACGTTTCAGAATAAATATTTATGTGTTCTTGAAATAAACAACATGCATCATCTTGCTCCCAATCCTCTCAATGCATAGCAAATTGAAACTCTTTTTTCCATTCTCGTCCATTCTTGTCCATTTCCACAATGCTTCCTCTTCTGTTTTGGTACAGGATTCTAAGACTCTATCCGCCCCACCCCCAAAAAAAGGTACACTGGTAGACTCGTTCATTTGAGTGACATGAACTGCTCAAGAAAGTGCTGGTTTAACTTATGTGGGCTTTTTACCACTTTGCTTGTCCAGAAAAGTGTTCCTGCTGATCCTAGGCCTGTCTGATATCAGTTCAACAGGTGACCCTGGTATCAAAGGATTCTGAGATTTTTCTTTCTGTGGATGGGGGCACAGCATGTTCCTCCCCTTAAGTATTTCGCAATTTCACAAAAAGTACATCTTCTTAGGAAGCCCGGCAGATAAAAAAATGTTCCCATGAAAACCAATGATCTGGTTTTATGGAAATGCCTGTCCCATTTGCCCATCAAAGTTATAACACTTAAAAACGTTGCTTTATCTCCCTCTTGCCAACATATGAGTGGATCTTAAAGAAAGCATATTTTGACATACAATGTTGGGCTTGGTCTCTCTGTTTGGTTTTCCTGTTCTCGGGAATCAGAATTTGTTTTAGGCCTCGCTCCTGGATGCCACACATCATTTGTTAGTACTTAAAGAACATCATCTTGCCATTCAACGTCTATATTAATTATTGACTTATTACAGGCAAAAACCTTATGCCCAACTATCTCAGAGCAAAGTATTAAACCAGGGAGTTACCTAGCAATGATTGATGCCCTCCATTACACTCCATTAGATATTTTATTCTTGTTCAATGAAGAGCAGCCAACTTTGTCAAGTATTTTCCATTCCCTCTGGTCTTATTGGTCCAATCTATTCTGAGGGAGGTCCCATAAATGGACGCATATGGCTTTGTGTCTGTAGGAGTGATGATGGTACAGATGGTGTTCATTGCCCACCAATTTAGCAGAGCCCCTTTTATTGTACATCTGACAGCACCAGGGAGCTTTGCAGATCTAACAAAATATATCTATTTTCTAATTGTCTATTTATCACTTCCCCTGGATGTGTAGGGCCTCTCCTTGGAAAGCAAAGAGGTGAGAAGTGGGGGGAGAGTGAAGTACCTTGAACAATGAGCCTTGTCAAGGCACTTGCTCACTTTAAATTAGGGGTCTAGTTGCTAAATAACTAATTTAGTCCTGCTATCAAGCTGAAAAAGTGGGTATTCAGTGTAAAGTGCCAAGTGGGGAATTGATTATGTCTTTGGTTGGTGTGCATGATAAAACTGCCAGACCTGGCCAGCGTTGAAGGCTGTAGGTAGTTCCCATGAGGCGGGCAGCTTTTCATCATGGAGAATTAGCACAAGATCTACCAAATAGGCTGAGCAGAATGGCAGCTGAATCCCTCACATTCCACATACAAAACTATGGAGCTGGGTCAGTCACAAAGGGGCTCATTGTTTGCTTGGATCTCTGCTCCCCCCCCCTCCCCAGACTGAAAAGAAGAAATAGTGGGTTGCATCCCATTTATTATTGGGAAATGTGTGGATGCAAAAAGGGAGCAAAATCAGTTGTGGCAGGTAGGATTTTCAGTAGGAAAATAAGTTAATTGGAGGCTGGCTATGGGAGAAGGCAAGAGATTGTAGTTTCCTTGGGAGGGGAAAAGCTCTTAAAGAAATCTTTTGTAATTTTCAAAAATACTTACTCTAATGCCTTTTAGCCAATAAAATAATTATTTTATTACATAATTTTATTATAATCCACCCAGATGCTTTTTAAAAGGAAATCATCCTAGATGTTGTTAATGTTCTTTAGCCTTCTCTATTGTCAATATTTTGAGGGAACTAGAAGAGACCCACAAAGTCCTTTGGAAAAAAAATATTCAAATGCTTCAATATGTGCGGGTGAAGGTTTATTCTTCAAGTTTGTGGGTTGGGTCATGTCAGGTGAGGTTTACAAGACCACACAAAGCCCTTATAAGCAGAACACCACCAAGACTGACATTCCCTAATCTCTGGCTCTAAAGTTTCACATTTGATTCCATGCTTCCAGTCCCAGTCAACTCTGTCAGTGAATTCAGTAGCTTATAGCAAGGGTCTTCAAACTTGACAGCTTTAAGACTTGTGGACTTCAACTTCCAGAATTCTTCCTCCAGTCATGTTAGCTCAGGAATTCTGGGAGTTGAAGTTGACAAGTCTTAAACTTGCCAAGTTTAAAGACCCTTGGCTTATAGAGTAGAATTTACTAAGAAAAAGCTTCTTTTGGTTTTAAATGTTTCAGGAGAATATTTTTACACTGGGTCTTCTTTATGAAGCATGAAAGAGTAACAACAGATGGGGAAAGTCAGTGACTGACCATTTGATTTTACTCTTTGAGTAAGTGAGCGATTGATCTTAATTCATTTGGTATCTTTGCTTAGGGCACAGTAAGTTTTTTCATAAAATTTGTGCCTAATTAAAAACTTTCTGATGGCAGCCCCATCACCTGCCAAACTTCAGCTGATAATCATATCATGCTTTCATATTTTTAATGTGACATTAAGTATTTACAAAATCGCTCCTTTTCCATTCCGGTTTGCAAAATTTGCTTTGCTCAAGGTAGCAAATCTCTCGATATTTTTACTTCTGTATAATTTTACTTTGATGTACTTTATTTAAACAAGCCTACCTTCTCTGAGAAGCCCAGCATAGGATTTCACTGCCAGTTTTGATGCCTCTGGACTTCTGGCATTCATCTCAGGTGCATCCTTCAAAGCTGTCAGCTATCAAATGCAAAATACCATTGCAGGTCAAATGCTATCACATATTAAGCACTATTATTTTCCAACTGTCAAACTGTGCATCGTCAGACCCATTTATTGATCTAAGATATTTCCAGTATTCACCAAATATTTGGTATCTGTATTTGTGATTCTGTACCTTTTTTTGTTACTGAAAATGTCTATTTGCTCCAAATTAGATAGATATAGATAGTTCAACATGCTTACTGGGTTTATTTAAGAGGGTTATAAATATTCACACATTACAACCAATTAAAATATAGCAAATGCTACATTTGGAATAAATATTTTCAGAATCAATTTCATTGGGAGTTTCTTTATATTTCTTTATGAATTCTCTTGTTAAACTGGGATGCTTTGGTTATTGTTCTCTAGAATTCCAGCTCCAAAAAAATATTTAAAACCCATTGGCAGAAAATGGTATTTCAATTTACTATTAGTTGTTTGCAGCTGGCTTCGATACTCAGCATTGCCCCAGCAAAGTTGCCATGAACTAAAGCCAAGGCCATGTGTGTTGATTTGTTTATATATTATAATTCTTCATTGTAACAGACCGCATAATGTGAGAAGTAGCCAATACAGTGTGACATCCCAAAATAGACATCCAGTTATGCACTCACAGTTTGCTTTGCTAGATCCCAATGGCATAGCCCCCTAAGCAGACTTGGATTAGCCTTTCCTGCTAATTAAAAAGAAAACAATACAAAGCACCATAAAAAAACATTTCTGCGATGGCAGTGAAAGTTTTTTCGTTGTATACACCCACCGTCCATTTTTGAGAGAGCCTGGAAATTTATAAATGTGCATTTTTAAATTATGCATAAATTTGGGGGGAGGGATGGCATATAGATTCTAGGCTTTTCTCCCCCCATCCAACAGCTGATTTACATTGTCATATCTGACACTGCCAACTATCTATTTAGCAGGGGAAAGACCCTCACTTACAGGAGCACAAAAGGTTTAGATGACAAGCAGATAAAGGTAGTGCTTGGTTCCAAGTAGATAGATTTGGGAAATTGTAAGTACTTCAGGTTCGTGTCTCTAGGATTTTATTGGGGAGGAATTATTAAAATATGATAAATCTATTAAAGGTCTATTTTTCTAGAGGAAGAAAACGGTGAGGGGTTTTAGTGCTCTCTGAGCATGCTTGCTTTCTTGCAGATGTTTCATTACCCTAACTAGGTAACATCATCAATGCTAGTGCTAGACAAGCACTGATGTTGTTACCTAGTTAGGGTAATGAAATGTCTGCAAGAAAACAATCATGCTCAGAGAGCACCAAGGAGCCCCCATTTAAACCCTGAGTTATAAATATTATCCTTTAAAGTAAAATGAGACTAGATATGCTCAATCCATGTTGTATCTATCCATTCTGATCTATTTGTCTGATAGGTATGCGGTGCCTCGGTGGCTAAGACGCTGAGCTTGTCGATCAGAAAGGTCGGCAATTCAATGGTTGGAATCCCTAGTGCCGCGTAACGGAGTGAGCTCCCGTTACTTGTCCCAGCTTCTGTTAACCTAGCAGTTCGAAAGAATGTAAAATTGCAAGTAGAAAAATAGGGACAACTTTGGTGGGCACGTAACAGCGTTCTGTGTGCCTTCGGCATTTAGTCATGCTGACCACATGGCCACAGAGATGTTTTTGGACAGCGCTGGCTCTTCGGCTTTGTAATGGAGATGAGCACTGCCCCCTAGAGCTGGAAATGACTAGCACGTATGTGTGAGGGGAACCTTTATAATTGGTTTGGTGGATAATGAAAATTCAGGGGATTTAACCTATTGACTTCAGCAAGGCTTTTGGCTCAGTTCCACATTGTTTTGCCTCTGAAGAATTGAGATTAGAACCTGGTAGGGCTTCTCTCAAAAGCTGAAACTGATGGATATGTCAGTTGGTGGAGCCATGCTTGCAGTGGTGGGATTCAATTTTTTTTTACTACCAGTTCTGTAGGTATGGTTTGGTGGGCATGGCAGGGGAAGGAGGTGATATTTGCTGGTTCTCCAAACTACTCAAAATTTCCATTACTGGTTCTCCATAACTAGTCAGAATCTGCTGAATACCACCTCTGCATGCTTGTATAGCTATATATACAGTCGTTCACCAGTTACCTTCTCTTGCATTTTTCTTCTACAGTGCCCCTTTGCACTTAATTATTGCTGCTGTAGCAACAATAGTGCTATTAACTAGGCATTCATCATAGCTTTAAAATATAACACGTGTGTCCCAGCACAATGGGTAAAGCCAATTACATGGAGACCTTCCCCCAAGGAGATCTGCCTGCTTAGAATGTTGCTAAACAGGTTTCATTTTTAAAGAAATGCAAAAGTGCATATATTTAGGAAAAATTAACAAAAATATGTGCACACTAGGAAAAAGTCTGCAAAAATGTCTTACTATAAGGATGAAATACTGAAAAAGTGATTGATCTACAAGAGAAACTATCCATAAAATTATATCTAAAACGATACCAACAAGATTAAATTTCATTTGGGTTTATTTCCCCCCTCCCAATTTTTTTTATTAAATTTTAGTTTTGGAAAAATAAGGAATTGGACAAGTGCTTAATTGGTAGGTTGTCCCATTTGTTTTTCCCATACACTTTTCAGTTAGGTGGTACTGCAGCAACTATAGAACAAAACACTGTATTAATTGGTTGTGCCATTTCTTCAAATAACATTGTGGTAGGGCAGGGGTGTCAAACTGGATTTCTTAAAGGGCCAGATCAGCATTGTAGTTGTCCTCCACAGGCCGGATGGGGTGGGGAGACAGGGGGAGATGGATGCCTCTTGCAGCACCCTGCCAGCTAGGAGGGCCTCAGCCCCCCCCCCATTGCCCTGTTTTG
Source organism: Laticauda laticaudata (assembly GCA_004320025.1). Taxonomy (NCBI): domain Eukaryota; kingdom Metazoa; phylum Chordata; class Lepidosauria; order Squamata; family Elapidae; genus Laticauda; species Laticauda laticaudata. The sequence goes on from BHFT01080664.1 coordinate 45,691, forward strand.
GCTGGCATCCCCCTGTGCCCCATTTTTGCTAGCAGATCCACCGTGGGCCTGTCCTTTGCTATTATCAGGCCAGCCCCATGGGCCAGATCTAAGCACCCCTTAAGTTTGACACCCATGTGGTAGGGGATGCACCCAAAGCTAATGTTGTCAAACTAATGCTGTAAACATCAAAGACCACCTCAAACATGTCTATTTCAAATCTAATTCTTTTGCCCCCATTAATTGGGGCATTTCTAATCATCTTCTTTCAATTTTACTGCTTCTTGTTCTCCAACAATGGCCTTTGTTTTTCATAAGCTTTTTTCCCTCTCATTCCCATTCCACAAGTCTTTGTTTTCAAGGTATTTTAAAATGTACACCTGGATAATATATCTGAAAATGTAATACACAGTGTGATCTTACTGCTTTCAGACCCCTACCAAGTGAAGCATGGTTTTCTAAGCATGTCCTGTCATCCAACATGACAAAATTGACCACTTCCCAGTTTTGCAAAAACAACTAAAGGAATCCATTTGTGTAGCTTAGTCACAAACTATGTTAGGCTAGGAACAAAATTCTGACTCAAAAAATTTAGTTGTAATACCTATAAGTTAAGTACACCATCACCGAAGGGAGGGAAAAAGCTAAGCAACTAAAGTTATGGTTACTTTATTCAAACTCTATAAAAGGTTATAAATTGAATCATGATAGCTCCCAGCAGGTGATCGTGTTTTTTGCTTTTACCACCTAAGAAATACAGTGGCACTGGGGAATTCTTTTTTTCAAAGAATTGCTAGATTTTTTGCAGCCTATACTTTGATAACTATTACTATGGATAATGGAGTCTAGGAAATGATAAAACGTTAGAGAACAGATGTTAATTTTAAGGTTGAAATAACATTATTGATGAGAGTGCTGTTATGATAGCTTCTCATCACAATAAAACGTCAGCTCCATGTCCAATGTAAGGGAAGACCCCATTTCTTTTAAAATTTATATTCAAGTTAAGATATGCACAGGCAATTTCCTACAGCCACATGCTTTCAATTTCATTCTCTAAATCCTCCTGTACATAAAACAGATTTTATTAGCATTATATGCCATAGTCTGATTTGGGTATCTTTGAGTATCTTCAACAATTTCATTTCTCAGAATGATTGAATGTTGGCTCTAGGCATGCTGCCACATCCATCAGGTGACTGTATTATTTGACAACATTGAAACATGCAAAATGTTTAATAAAGCTGGTACTCTATTGTAAAGGCTGAGTCCCACTTTTTCTGAATTGCCATAGGGCATCATTTCATACCAAACAAAGAATCGCTTCCTTCCTTCCAAAGGATTTTTTTTTAGAATAGAAAAGCAATATATACCTAACACTATGACCATTTTTAATCAAATGAAGTTTTATTGTTCTGTATGTTTGCTTAAAAGCCTCTTTTATGTGTTCATTCTCTTGACTAAAGGTGTCTGTGTTTCTCTGTGTGTTTCAAACCCCCACACAATGAATTTGAAATTTTCATTGTTGCAGCAGAATCCAGATAGAGTTCATCCCTCTTCAGTGGAATTGGATGGGAGCTGCATAAATTTTCTCAGTTTTATGAGATAGCCAACAGTTTATTCTTTCTTGAGTTTTAAATTCTTTCTAAAAAGTTTGGCAACCTTTTCACAGCATGAGTCTCTTTTTTCTTTCATGCTCTGGACTGATCATATAGCCAGGTAAAATAGCTGGCTAAAAAACAGTCTTGTTTTAATGTATGGGTTTTAACTGTTTCTTAAAAACAAAGCCTTCTAAGGCAGGTTTCCATAATAAGAATATATTTTAATAATCTCCAAGGCATGTCAATCAAACAGTAACAACAGCAATAACAAACCTCCAGCCTGGGAAATATGAAGGTAACTGTGGGTAAAAGTACATAAGCATAAAATGCAATGCCAGAGAAAAATAAGGAAAAATATATTGTATATGTAAAAGCTCCCTAGAGTTTTCCCAATGGCATGGGAGAACGGGGGATAATTGGATCCCTGATAGATTTTTCTGGAGGAATTGGACCAGGGGAAAAATAGATCCTTTGTAATTACCAATCTAAGTGGCATTATGTCAGTCCCACTAGGCAGACCAGACCAAAAGAAAAACTCAAACAAAAAACAAAATGACATATTTTTGAGATGGGCTTTTTGAACAGAATCTTGTAAGCCTGCTTGAGCTGTACCTTCCCTGGTATACCTTCCGTGCTATATCTCAGCGCCTGCCTCTTGGCCTGAGTTGCTTCCAAACCAGAGGTGGTATTCAGCAGGCTCTGACTGTTCTGGAGAACCGGTAGCAAAAATTTTGAGTAGTTTGAAGAGCTGGCAAATACCGCCTCTGACTGGCCCTGGCCCCATCTATTCTCTGCCTCTCGAGTCCCAGCTGATTGGCTGGGTCTTCTTTTGTTGTCCTGAATGGAGCTAGAAAGCAGGTTAGTGGGGTGGGGAGGGACTGGGGATTTTTCAGTCACCTTCCCCCAGGAGTGGGGAGGGAATAGGGATTTTGCAGTACCCTTCCCCTAGAGTGGGTTGGAAATGAAGATTTTACAGTATCCTTCCCCTACCATGCCCACCAAGCCACACCATGCCTGGCAAGCCATGCCCACAGAACCGGTAGTAATTTTTTTTTTTTTAATCCCATCACTGTTCCAAACACTATCCTGCTTCCCTTTTCAGCCCTCTTTGCCATGGTAACAACAGTTCTTGCATATTTCTGTCAAGATCATATTTTTATTCTTTACACAAGACATAGTGGCAAAGTGGTTAGAACACAGTACTGCAGGCTAATTCTGCAGACTGCCAGCAGTTCAATTCTTACTGGCTCAAGGTTGGCTCAGCCTTCCATCCTCCTGATATTAGTAAAATGAGACCCCATATTGTTGGGGACAATATGCTGAATGTAAATTGCTTAGGGCTGTAAAGCACTGTGAAGCGGTATATAAATCTAACTGATATTGCTACATACTGTATATTTGCTATTATTTTCTTTTAATCTTTGTTCCATTCAACAATGAGTTCATAGGTTAATTGGTTTAAAGTTCAAGTCCAGTTCAATTGTCCCCTTTTGACCCCAAGAGCTATACAATTGAGCACACTGTTTTCCCAATATGGTTAGAAGGGAGGGAATTGTGTCCTAATTAGAGCTAGAAGGGATATGTTCTATTTGCTTGTTCTGTGGAAGCTGCATACTCTAGTGAGAATAAGTAAGCACAGGAGCAGGGAGTCAAGATGGAAGAACAAACGGATAAAAAAGGATTTAATCACATTTTAAACAATGTCTTCCTTCATTCACATCCTACCTCTGCTTAGTGTCCAACTCCATGGTGCTTGGGTGAATGTAATTTGTCCTGGAGGGATGGACCATTAGGCCACTCCTGGTCTGGGATCATTACATGACAGAGCCAAAGTGGGCAGACTGCTCTTGCTACTTAAGCAGAACTGAACCATGATAGATTCTATGGCATAAATCCTCATTATATTGCTGGCCCATTCATTTTTCTATGGGCTGGAGTCTATTCTCCTTGCTCCGGCTCTCAGTCATACATGACTTACATACATCCCTTACACCAACAAGGCACCATGTATCATAGTTCCTTTTCATTTATGTACAGTTTGTTCAGCTACAGGTAACAAACATATAAAGAAAAAAAAATCAGAGTTAAAATCCCAAATTTCTTGCCTAATTAGTCCTATTCAGCAATGGTTAAAATAGCAGAGGTTACTTACCTCTTAAGGCAGATGTAAGAAGAGCAGGTTGGCCAATTTTCATTTTCTTCTCTAAAGAAATGAAAGTCATTGGAAGATGGCCGAGGTAGAATAAATTGTTGAAGAGAAAATTGAATAAAAAGCTGCATTCTTTCTATTTCTTTTCCTCATTTCCTTCTTTTATCTTCTACTACTAAGCAGGACAATATGGTAAGGTAATCTGACAACCCCTTAACCAGTAGTTGTCAATTAGTTCAAATTGGGTATTATCACAATTTTAGTTCTCTTTAAAAAAAAAAAGAGGCATGGGAATACATTGTTTTATCCAATGTGAAGGCCAGCTACTTGTCTTCAGCTGCCTGTATCCATGAGAATGAGCAGTTTAACAATTGGTCATCTGGTCTCATCACCATTTTTATGCCCATCTTTGATGCAGGTCTGGAATTGAACACCTTCCTGTGTATTCTGGCATAACTTCTTTCAATAGTCCCATTTGTAGATGAACAGATCATTCTGGCATGACATTTCATTAAACTGGTCATTAGCAGTGCACTAAATATGTTCATACAGGTTAGTTATGAATGCTTGTAAGTTAGTCAAGCTGTATGAGGCCTCCCACCTTTGGTCTCGTGATCTTCCAGCACCATCCCAAGAGAAGGAAAAACAATGATAGGAAATGGTGAGCTAGCAAACAATGTACCCTTGCTACCTGGAAGGTAAAAGGCATTGGAAAAACTTTATCTACAGTGCATTGTGCATCAACACTTACAGCAGATAAGGTCTTGAGATGGTTTGGGGAATGATCAAGAGTTGATTATTTATTAAATTCCATTGCCACCTATCTCGCTGCAATGCAACTCTGGCCAGCTTACATTATCAAAATAAAACCATAACTACATACAAAGTTATAAAATCACAATAAATCATAATAAAAAACTAAGTGTAGAATGTATAGGGAGGAGGGGGAGCTGCTATTAGTTGATCAACCACCTTCAGAATGGTAATCTCCCATTGGAGCCAAGTCATAATTAGATATGTAACTTCTGGCTTATAAAGTCAATTGTAAGCAAGAATTCACTGGCAGTTTTTAAGAAGAGATTGGACAACCATTTGTCTGAAATGCTATAGGATAGGGTTGGACGAGAAGATCTCTAAAGTCCCTTCCAATTCTTATCTTCTACCCTACTCTACTGTACTCTACTCCACTGCATTCCATTCCATTCCATTCCATTCCATTGTATTCCATTCTATTCTAAAGAGTTACCATAAACTTTCAGCTTCAGTCCTTATAATATATCAGGTATCTATATATGTACAATATATATTTCTTACTTGATCTGTATATCCCCCCTTTCTTCCAAGAGCTCAAATGTTTTCCTTGAGATTCTCCCTTCATTTAATTCCCACAATTACCTTTCAAGGTAGGTTAGTTAAGGCTTGAAGTCACCTGATGAGTTTCCATGGATGATGTCAAGGGCAGGAAATCAGAAGTCTATGTAGTTCAAACAAATGTAGGTTTATTGCATTCTGATGCTCTTTACAAGAATCTAAACTACTAATAGTCAAGGCAAATTGGCAGTAGATAAGAGTTAATGTAATTCAACATGGGCTAGACTTAGATCTCTTGTGGATGCTAAATGACTCGAAGCTGTTGACGCACTTGACCCTTCCCTCAGGCTCAGCCTGGCCATCTGCTTAGCTGAAGGTAAATTTGAACCTGGATCCTCAGATCTAATTCAAGATTTTAACCACTCCCTCATATAGATCATTCTATATATATGGGCCTAAGGTTATATCAACCTTTGATTGGATGTCAGGGCTGCACTTTAAAGGGACAGAATTACATCAAAAAGATAAAAACATGACATCAAGGCCACAGTTAGATGAATTAAATTGTAAGTCTGTTGTACAGTAATTTGCTGCCTAGGGTAGGAAAAGGATCCAATAAGCTGGTAGGGACAGGCAACAGCACTTAGGTCCTTGCTTCTGATGGAGCTGCATAACCAAATGTTGAGGATGGGGGAAATTGTCCAGAGAAACAGTATGAGGATGAGCCAGAGAGCATGGCAGATGTCAAAGCGAGATGGTGAAGGAGGATGGGTTAATCCCACCAAAAATTTCAGAATCTGGTGAATCTGAATCCTATGGGCACAAATTGTACACTGAAATTTTAGGAAAGTGTTTTTCCATAGATTATGATGCAAGAGAAATAGGAATGTCAGTTCTTGTATGCACTCATTGTATAGTGTATTTTGCAGAGAAAAACTGCAGACTGAGTGTAAGAGATATGTGTTGTTTTTAAGAGTTAACACTGATATACATTTTCATCATGGCTTTCTTAGAAAAAGAGCAAAGAAAAACTAAACAGTATTAACAACTTATTAAGTACCTCACAGTATGATTAGTACAGTACAGCCTGGAATGACTTCATAAGGATAATGCACTACATGTTTATTTATTTACTTTGAAATAGCATTAACGATAGAGATCTCTCAAGGATTATGCCCAAAGATATTTTAAAATGCTAATACATGCCAGTTTTGCAAATATACATGCCAACTTCATTTTTATGAAGTTCATTTTTGCTTTTTATCTAGCAAAAAAGAATTATGGCATAATATGTGTCTGAGAAAAAGAAGAAGGGAGAAAGTTTCTTAAAATGAAACAATAGAATAAGATCCCTAAATATCTTAGCTCCAGTTCAAGGCTAAGTAATATTTTCACCCATCATTTGAACTCACACCCATCATTTATCCTGAGTTCTCTTTCTTTGTTAAAGCATAAGAGGAGAAGGAAGGGAAAAATTTAAAAGAGGACCTTTGGCAACATACAAGTTTAATAAATAAATAACTGCAATAATAGAAAAAAAAACAAATTGTCATCATAGGGAACATATTAACTCTGTTGCCTTTCAGAATTGCAGTAAGCAAGCTCTCAGTGTCTCAAAACTGAGGACTAGAAACATGCTCTTAAAAAAGGAAAACAAAATGCCCAGTGCACAGATGCATGGTAAACAAGCAGCCCTGCCTATGATCTGTTTTTTCACTTAATATGACACCAGTGTACTAGTATTAATCTGTTACAGGGTATATAGAATCCATTTTCAGGTAGGTTGGTTTTACCTATTAAAGAGTTTTATATGATACCCTTAAAAGCACAAAATCAATGGAAGTGAATAAGGCATTTCACAATATCCTTCCATGACTAAAAAGTGCAAATAAGATTTTTAAAGTGGAACATTCTGATATTCTGAAAGGCTGGAGACCATGACAAATGCCAATAAATATGCAAAGTGGGTGAAGAGGCCATCATTCATTCAGAAGATGGTTTGGTGTTTGCCTTCCAGATTTAACTCTACTGTCTTGTGAATTTCCTCTTTTTTTTGCAGAATGAGATGAAGAGATGAGTGAAAAGGAAGAAAAATGAGTGAATGAAAGCTTTAAAAAAGAAAGACATATTTCCTGGAGCTTTTCTGCCTTTTTTTTGTGCTATGAAAGGGATCCATTGATTTTGTAAAGCGATCAAAGCATTCAGCAAGAAAAGTCACTTGGTGCAACTAAGCTCATTCATTTGCATAGTCATTAATAACAAGTCATTTATATACTACTGCCAATATATCAGACAGTGAAATATAATATAGGCCAAAAGACAAGGTTATAAAGTGTGAGTGGATGCAGGGACATCTATGACGGGAAATGGAAGAAAAAAGAAAAAGTCAAGAACATAAGGGTTGGATCACAAGGTTATCTAGTCCATCCCCCTTCTCAATCCAGGAATTTATTACTACAACAATGGGAAGTATAATGGGAAAATAGCAATAGCACTTAGATTTATATACCACCTCACAGTGCTTTACAATATGTAAACATATTGCATGCAACAATCTGGATCCTTGTTTCACCGATCTCAGAAAGATAGAAGGCTGAGTCAACTCTGAGCCCATCAGGATTGAACTCCCAGCAGTGGGCAGAAGTAGCCTGCAATACTGAATTCTAACCATGGCACCAGCAGGACTTTTAATAACAGATAGCATGGAAGACTTGTCCTGCTTTTAATATAACTTAGCTAAAAAACAAAATCTAGGTAGGGTGAGCATTGCATCAATAGGTTCTCCCATCTAGTTGCATGTCTACTTTTTCTCTATAGAAAATTAATGTGGTTAAAAGTCTGTTGGTGGACTGGATTATATAAAGTGTGAACTCTCTCAAGCCCCACAATTAGTATCTTTGAAAGGCTTTGAAAGGCTTTGCTTGTATCTAATCTAGTTGTATAATCAAAGATTAGTTGTATCTAATCTAATTGTATAATCAAAGAGAGAAAACATCAGAATCTCCTTAAGACATACATACCGTTGTCTGTGGAGAAAGTCTGCTATTTTGGATTGTCTGTACAGGATTGTCCTGTAATGTTCCTTCTCATCTTGCTGCATCTTGTTCTTACCACTTCCTGTCCTGGCATTTTGGCTTAGAAAATATGGGGAGGGAGGGGGAAGTATCCCTTCTCAGAAAATTTTAAATATGGATGTTCCTTATTTATGTATTTGTATGTGGTATGTCTGCCTTGGTATACCTATCAAACGGGGTTGTTCCACCCATGGCTGGTCATATGGTTTCTACCATGCTTTTAAAAATAATAATAATGGAATTATAGAAACATCATGACAAGAGCACGTTTTAAATTAATATTTGTGGGTATTGAGAGTAAGGAAGTGATGTTATGTTCTGTATTTGAGTCTACCTCTTTGAACGCTTGTAGTAACTCTGATTTAAGCTTATGTTTGGTAAGCACTGCAATCCTGTATTTGTTTGTACTCCACAGTTTGCAGAAATTCATTTGTCACAACAAAAAGATAGATGTTCTGATCCACAAGAATGCAACAATCCAAAATTTATATTTCTAGAATTGCCAAAATTTATTTATTTATAGGTTATAGATGTATCCTGCCAAATCAATGACGACTAGTGGTAACCCACAGCAAGCTACCAGTACTAAAAAATGTCAATCAATTTAAACTTCTGTAGTCAGCATCCTCCTGTGGCCAAGAAATGGAGGGAACCAGTATTGTATGAAAACATTTTCCATAGCTATGCGGCCAACATGGCTATTTGCCAAAGACACACAGAATGCTGTTATCTTCCCACCCAAATGGTACCTATTTATCTACTTGCATTTACGTGCTTTCAAAACTGCTAGGTAGGCAGGAGCTGGGACAAGGAACAGAAGCTCACCCCTGTGCAGGGGTGGGCTTCTACCAGTTTGTCCCAGTTCTACAGAATCGGTAATTCCAAAGAGCAGTTGACACTGAACCAGTTCGCTGTAACGATCTTCTGATCTTCTGTTTGGCCCACCTGCCTGCCCGGGCTCTAGGCTGTGCTTTTTCCTCCTCAGCTGCTTTGTGCAGCACAGCTGAGTGCTGCTCATCAGCAGGAAAAGGTGAATGCTTGCTGGAGCCAGTAATTTTTAAATAGTGCGCGTGCTCACCGAACCAGTTGTGCCGGTAGTATTCCACCCCTGCCTCTGTGCCCTAGACTCTGATATTACTAGAAAGGAAACTTTTATCTTAAGTCTGCATCCTAAAAATTAAAGTTGGAAACAATATAAAATTACACTAAGAAATAATAAATAGTACAATCAAAATATAAGTCATAAATGGAATAGAACAAATTGACAATTTAAAAATTGTGATAAATAATCTTCAGAAGAAGATTATTATGTTCTCCAGAACATTTTGAGCAATTTCTGGGACGTTAAGCGAGACGGTGCAAGTCTTAATTCTCAAGGGGAGGCTATTTAATGCTGCAGTAGTGACTGAGAAAGAATACCTCATGACCCCCATTCATCTCACTGAATGTAAATAAAATATTACCAGAACTTTCTCCTGGGAAGAAAGTGATGGACAAGATGATTGTAGTAATATGAAGACTGTTCAGAGTGTGGAGATGTAGAAGACTTCATAGGTTAAAACCAAAACACTGAGCTACATCTGGAAGCCTTTTTGGCATAAATGAGACAATTGTAGAGGCCAGAACATATTTGCTAGATTGCCAAAGATCTGTTTGCACCATTATTTGTTTGGAAGATCTTTCTATGGCTTAGTTTATAGGGGCCTCTAAGAGCTGCCAACAGTTACTCAGATTATAATTACTTCTCTTTTGAAGGTTAAATTCTCCATCATATTTTTTTAAAAGCTAATAGTGAGGTCATAGTGAGGTCCTTACTTAAAAAGCCAACATTAGATCCATCTGATTTAAACAATTATTAAAGCCCCTGTCACACTGCACCAACAGATGCAAAGAGGATGTAAAACGGACAAAAAAGCTTGCCATCCGTTGGTTACGCGTATGTACTCAACTGCCTCCGTTTTGCTTCCTCTCCATCCGTCCAGCAATCCGTCTACTGACGTTTCATCCGCTCAGAAAGTTTTGAGCTGCCCAAATTTTTGCGCGAAAATGTATCCAATTCGTCTGTTCTGCATCCGCTACGCATCCGTTCTGCATCCGTTACGCATCCACTATATTCGCTAGGCCCCACTGCGCATCTGCGCAACTCGCATCCGCTCGGACGCAGGGAGGAAGCGGAACGGACGCAAGAACAGATGCAGAACGGATGCAGAACGGATGCAGAATGGATGCCAAGCGGAAACAGAGCGTTTAAAATGGAAAAAAACGTTCGCAGAGGGCCTATCCTCGGATATTAAGGATGTCTACAGGATGCCTAGAGGATGCAAAAGGACACCTATACTGCTTATAAAAAGGGGGAGCAACTCGTCTGCATCTCACTTTCAGCCCAGCAGCCCAGCTGTGGCAGACCTCTGCAGACCTTCATCTGACTCTTGCTCTTCCAACAGCATCCAGTCATGTCAATCGTGGATCGTAACACAGTCCTTTTGGCAGCCACCATCCTTCTGCAACCAGTGCGAAGCCATCTACAGGCCTCTGTGAACTCTACTACGGGAAGAAAGGAAGGTGGCCAAGAAGTGTCTGGGTCTGAAATGGATCGGGAGAAGAGCAGAGTACGGGCTGTACAACAAGCTGATGGTGGAGTCAGGAACAAAGGACACCCGGGCATTCCAGAACTTCATGAGGATGCCTCCAGCCATGTTTGACGAAGTTGTGCGCAGCGCCTGACACCCAGGTTGACCAAGGCAAACACTAACTCCCGCCCAGCCTGGAACCTGGGCTCAGGTGGCACTCACTCTGCGCCACCTGGCTCAGGGACCACCTACAGGAGCATGCAGTACGGCTGGAGGGTGCCAACAACACCATCAGCATTGTGGTCAGAGAAGTGGTGCAGGCCATCATCGAATAATACCTGCAGGAGCTCCTCCAGTGCCCCTCCACTGATGAAGGATGGAAGAAAGTTGAAGAGCAGTGGTACCAAAGGTGGAACTTCCCCCACACTGTTGGAGCCATAGATGGGAAGCACGTGGCCTGCAAAGCACCACCCCAAGTCGGGCTCCACTTATTTCAACTACAAGGGTTCTTCAGCATCGTCCTCTTTGCCATGGTCGATGCTGAACTAAGCAAGTTCATGTAACATCGATGCTTTCAGGCAGGTGGCTCATGTTCAGAATGCCCAGGTTACAATGCCAGTGACCTGCAAAGGGGCTTGGAAGGCAACCTCATCATGGGGCTTTTCCTGCTTCATCGTGGGGGATGACGCCTTCTCCCTCACAACCTACCTCATGAAGCCCTACACTTCAAGATGCCTACGCCGTGAAGAGAGGATCTTCAATCTACAGGCTGTCCAGGGCAAAGCGGCGTGTGGTGAGAATGCTTTCGCATCCGGTCAACAGGTTCCAGGTACTTCTCACACATGCAGTTATCGCCCAGAGACCGTGCGAGGGGATCGTTGGAAGTTTGCTGCATTCCTGCACAATTCTCATGCGCACCCCACGTACCACGGGTCTTGCAGAACAAGGCTCGTGGACCTCCAACAAGCAATGGGACATGGAGCCTGGGAATGAGGCAAGGGCGAAACCTGATAGACACTCAGGATGTGCAAGACCCCAACAGAGCCTCACGTGAAGGGAAGAAGCAGCGCAACCTCCTGAAACACTGGTGCAACTCCCCCAGCTGAGCGAAGTGGGAGTGGCAAGACAGGGATGATAGATGATTTAATGAGTGCTTCCTTCAGCCTGTCCATCACACGGATGAGATTGGGCCATGTATGTTGGGTGGGCCTACCATGAAACAGGGAGTTTAATGAAGAGTTGTGTTTGTGTTGACATGCTGTGGATGATTATTACATTATTATTGATAATAAAGGGCCATAGGTGTGGCACCTAGGGCGGGTGGACCAATACAGTCCCCACTATGCTTGCACTTGGAGGCTTTATCTATCCCACTGCTATACTTAACCCATCCCACAGCTATTACCCATCCCACAGGTATCCCTGCCCATCCCACTGCTATCTTAACCCATCCCACAAGCATGCAAAGGCTTAAACCATTTCTAAAAGTTTCCACCAAGACTTTATTAAAAAAAAGAAATGAAGCAAGTTGTGTGAATCAAAGATAAACTTTATTGAAACAACAAGCTTGTAAAACAAAAATAACCCAAGTCAAGTGTCCCAAATAAACTCTATAGGTAGCCAGCTACCTCAGATCTCTGGCACTCTATATTGGTCACTCGGAGGTGGTGCCCAGTCTCAGGGGTGAAGGGTCCAGGTGCGTGGAGGTGGCTGGTGCTGGAGTGCTGCGTCTGAAGCACCACTTGGGTGCTTGCCCTGAGGGACAACAGGTGACAGTGTGTTGAGAAAAGCTCTCAGACAGCTGGCTCAGACCCGTGATGCTGAGAGGTCCTTCCTCCATGCCATGGGGTGTCAGCCCCAGTCCTGATGAACAGATGTACTGAAGGCCAGGCTTGGCTGTGGGGTGGAGGAAGAGAAGTGTAGTGGGGCTGTCTGGTCTGCAGCTGAGTGAGGTGGAGGCGTGGGTGGCATCGGTGGTTGGTGGGTGGCATCGCTGTCGACGGTGGCATCATTGTCATGGGTGGCATCGGTGGCATCAGTGGAACCGGTGGCAACGGTGGTCGCCCGATGACTCTTGTGCCTGGACTGGGAAGGGCTGCTACCCTTGTGCTGCTGGACCTCCTGGTAGCCGTAGCCCTGGTAGGTGAGGGGCATGTGGGAAGGCCTTGTATGGGGAGGGACATCACCTGGGGTGGAGGAGCAGACCTGGACTGGGTGGGAGGCAGGTTTCCTCTGGGTCTGGAGGGTTGTGAAGCAGCTCCGTGATCGTCCTTCACCACCTGGTACTGGGGAATCCTCCATGTCCCCTCAGGGCCTGGTTGACATAGGTGGAGGAAGGGCTTGCGGTTGGAGGATTGAGGAGATCTGTGTGGACCAGCTGAGAGAGGAGATCTATGCTGCTCCGGATTGGTGTCCCTGGTCTCCAGCAGGACAGTGTGGCTCTGCCCTCCCTGCTGTCTGGCTCTCTGCCTTTCTGTGGAGGTGGAGCTGGGTGGTGGTGGATGCGGCTACGACTGTTGGTGGCTACTCGATGTCTCCTTTCTCCCCACCGCACCAAGGGAGTCCTCCACGCACTCCCACCATGGTTACAAACAGCTGTCCGCAGGGTTCTCCGCCGTGGCACGCTCCACAGAAAACCTGCCTGGACACAGGGACTTGACTCTCGGCCGGAAGAGTACTGGGTCTCAGCAGGCTGCCGGAGGAGAGAGGGTAGACAGAGGGCACTCTTGGTGCTCCTTGGTGGCAGATCTCACCCCCAGGAAGCTGCACCTGGCCATGACGTAGGTCTCTCTGTCCGTCAGCTTAATCTGTGGCCTGGCCAGATTTCTTCAGGTGCAGCTTCCCGTACCCAGATGTGCATCGTGGCTTCCCAACCAGCCGAGGAGCACCCTCTGAAGTGTAACCCATACTCTCCGCCCTCTCTCTCCAAGCAGCCTGCTTCCGCTTGTGTTCCCTGTACAACCCAGTGTCCCTTCCCCGCCACAGATTAGTTATTCTCTCTCAGCCACTCCAGCACCTCATCCTCATGTTCCTCCTCAATGAAGTTATTGCCTCCTCTCCCATCCCCGGCATACGCTCTTCCTCCTTTGGCAGGACCAGATGAGCCCTCATCAAGAAGGGCTCCCAGGTGGTAGGGGGCTGCTCCTCCACACACTACCAGCAAGCACCAGCACCAGCAGGATCATCAATCATCATCATCATCACCAGCAGGATCAAATCAAATCGCATCATCATCATCATCAGCAGCAGCAGCAGCAGCAGCGATCAGCAGGAACCAGGATCAGCAGCAGCAGAGTAATCACCAGGAGCAGCAGCACAGCAGCACCAGCAGAGCAAGCAGCACGGCAGCAGCACCAGCAGGACCAGGAGCACGAGCAGACCTAGGGAGCATGAGCAGGACGAGCAGGACAGCAAGACCAGGAGCATGAGCAGGACAAGCAGGACGAAGTCCAGGAGACCACGATCAGGACGAGCAGGGACCAGAAGCAGCTTCAGCAGAGTAGGCAGCAGAAGCACCACCGCCAGGAGCAGCTTTTAGCAGAAGCTCCAGCACCAAGAAGAGCGAGCCTGAGCAGCAGAAGCCCCAGCAGAAGCAGAGTCAGGGACAGGGGTGGGAGGGTGGCCCTGTCCCTCTTGCCAGGGGTGGCGGCAGGTTGGCTGAGACTTTGCTTCTTCCCAATGGTTGTGGGGTTGCTGGCTGGCAGGGAGGCTGGCAGGCAGCCAAAGGCTGGCAGGAAGCCTGGCACCAAGGCTGGCATGACGCCTGGCAGGAAGGCAGGCAGGCAGGCAGGCAGGCAGCAAGGCTGGCAAACAGGGCAGGCACCAAGTCTGGCAGGCAGACTGGCTGGCAGGGAGGCTGGAAGGCAGGCTGGCAGCAAGGCTGGCACAGGCAGGCAGACAGCAAGGCTGGCAGGGAGGTTGGCCAGGAGGCTTGGAGGCAGGCTGGCAGAAGGCTGGCAGCAAAGGCATGCAGGCAGGGCAGGCAAGGACTCGATGTATCCTGCAGCAGGTCTTCCTCCGAATGCTGGCCACGTGCGAGCTGCTTCCCTTTATATCCGCGTGGCTTGTGCAATGCATCCCCACCCGCATGTGCAATAACGCCAGGCATCCATATCGGCTTCCGCTGTGCATCCGCTAGGTTTCCGCTGTGCATCCACTTCATCCGCTGTGCATCCGCTCTGCATCCGCTTCATCCGTTCCGTGTCCGCTTTGCTGAGGCCCCCCGGAAGCCCTGCGGATGTGGCCATCCGTTTCCATCCGCTCCATCCGCTAGGCTTTCCGTTCCGCATTCCCGCTTTCCATCCGCCCTGCATCCTCCCCGTGTCTGTGTTATCCGCTCCAGTTATGCAAATTTTTGCCCCTTTTGAGAGCGGATAACAACGGATGGAACATTTTGCTCATCTGTTGTGTCCGTTTTGCATCCATTGGGCAGTGTGACAGGGCCTTAAGTAGTGTTTAGCATGTCAAGTTAACATTTAAACATTCTCAAACTACTGTAAGGCTGTTCAGATTCAGGATGAGTTTATTCTTTCTATTCTGGATTTAGACCTGAATTTATCACAGAAATGGCTGCTATGATCTTTCCTGATAAACATGAAATGTGATCTGATTGAAACTCCTAAATATTCAGTACTTTCAGGACCATTGACTACAGTTTCTTGTTGGCATTCTTCAGTGAGCTAAGAATTGGAGGAGGGGGCTTTGATATTTGGCTTTTTTCTAGCTTTCTGACACTACCAGAAAATGATAATGAAAGATGGTTAAGACCTGGTCTTCTGAAAATTCTGGCACCTCAGTTCCTTTTTGGCCATGATAGTTAGGACTAACAGAAGCTAGAATTTAACTATATTTGGAGAGCCATGAGAGATCTCTGCAGAGTATGGCGAGATGTCTGCTCATGACAGTGATTGTCAGTAATGAGGGAGAGAAGGGACCTTAAATGAGTTAGAAGCAGTGGGCCAATTTATCTAAATATGGGACTATCATTCCAGTTAAATGCTAGTTATACAAAATAACCCAATTAACCATGTCAGCCAAAAGGGGACAAAAAAGAAGAAATGTATGAAATGGTAGATTTTTGTGAGAAGACAAAATGGACATCTTGAAGTTTCTTTCTCATTCCCTCATATTTCTTATTTTTATTATGGAAGCGTTTTGCTTCTCTAACTTTTTTGGTAGTTATTTTAATTGTTTCTTGTTAATTAAATGCCAAATTGCAACTTATTTTGGAGCACGTAGCTATAGACCATTGTAGAGTGCATTGTAAATATTTTTACTTTTAATTTGTAATGCAAATGCTCATAATACTAAAAAAATAATACTGGATTGGCTTTAGCGCCTTGGAAATAAGATCAACATTTTTCATGATCCTGTTTAAGAGGCAGCTCTCAGTGAACTAAAATTCATTAACTTTTCTTTCTTAAGTAACCAATGCAATTAGTTTTTAATGTTCTTCTGTGCCAGTGAAAGAAAATAAATCCACAGCAGTTAAATAGAGATGGAAACATCTTTCTCTCTCTCATCTTCTGGTTACATTTGCCTTATCTTTAGATATCTTTTTATCTCATACTCTAATGGCCAATCCAGTAAAATAATTGAAACTTTATTTATACATCTTTCGCACAGATATTACAGATCTAACCATTGCAGCCTTTCAATTTATTTAAAAGTTGAATCCTTCCAGAGCTTGTTGGCAACAAAATGAATTCAAGGACAAAGCTTCTTCTCTGCTTTCCTTCTACCTCACAGCCAATCAAGTCAAATACTCATATCAAGGTATTATTGGGACAACAATACATATCTTAAGGGTCAAGGGATAACTTGCTCTTAACACTTTAAGATTGACTGCTTTGGAAAACATAAGCAGCAGCTGTGGGTTGTTCTTGCTTAAATATTTGAGCCAAGGAACAATTATCCTCAGTTTAATCAGTCTGTAAAGAGGACAAACACATTTTCTGCTTTGGGATCTCCTTGTGTTACAAGAGGTCTATTACTTCCCCCACCCCTGCTTTGCTGATGTGACAGACTCAGTGTTATAAAAATGTTGGTGTATGTTCCATCAACTTGATTGTAATTTCTGTTTTCTCTGAGATCGCCCCATTCTCTTCCCGGTTGTGGTTGCTTGAATATGTAATAGGTACCTTCACCTGGGTGATGGGCACTTCCCGTGACTCCTTGGGACTACCTGACAACTGCACAGCTCCAATTTTTAATAGACTCAGAGTAGTTTTCTCTCAGAGAAGCCTTAAAAACTCCCCAAGGAGAGATCATCAAGCGGAATGGTCCCTGGTGCAGGATTTATTAGCAAGCAGGATAGGGAGGTTGATTAGCCAGCGTGGCTGAACAGACATGCTGTCAGGCAGGCCTCTTAATCCAATCAGTTACCTGTCACAAGGAGAGCTGTCTCGAGTCCCAAGAGCGTGTGCATTCCTTGCACACCGCACCCCACAGCTCTGTACCTAACAAGGAGCGTTCTCCTTGCTGCCCATGGAAAGTTTCTTCCTAATAGGAGAAAAAGTGATATGCTTTCCATAGGAACCATGGCAAAAAGGGCTGGCTTAAAACGGCTTTACATTCTGAACTGCACCACCATCCTGAATCTGTGGGAACAGACTGAAAACAGGGGAAAAGGCCACACATTTAGGTTTTTAATCAGTTTGGCACCAAGTCATGATAGGAGGAGTGACATGATAGCAGTGTTCCAATATTTGAGAGGCTGCCACAAAGAAGAGGAGGTCAACTTATTTTCCTTATTATCTTGTTATCCCCTCCCACTTGTGACTGTATGACTATAACTTTGTCACTTGTATTCTTATGATTTATATTGACTGTTTCCTAGTATGATNTGACTATAACTTTGTCACTTGTATTCTTATGATTTATATTGACTGTTTCCTAGTATGATTTGATTGCTTATTGTACCCTATTACTATTATTAAGTGTTGTACCTTATGATTCTTGAATCTTAACAAATGTATCTTTTCTTTTCTATACACTGAGAGCATTTGCACCAAGACAAATTCCTTGTGTATCCGATCACACTTGGCCAATAAAGAATTCTATTCTATTCTAAAGCCCCAGAAAGCAGGACAAGAAACAATGGGTGGAAACTAATCAAGGAGAAAAACAACCTGGAATTAAGGAGACACTTCCTGTCATGGCCCTTCACAGCCCAGTTTGGAGGAGGAGGAGGAGTTGGAACTGGGACTGTCCGACAGGGAAGGCAAGCCAGAGCTGAGGATGATGCTGTCTTGGGACCCTTAGGCATTGGGGGAGGACCAGATGGAGAGCTGCCTGCTTGTATAAAGAGGAGGATCGGCCGCTGACCAGCAGTGGTGCTGATAGGCAGCCAATCTCCTCTGATGAGGAATAGCTGTCTACTCCACTGATCTAAGGGCAAGGAGAATGAAGCATAAGCAAACCCCAAAAAGGGCTGCAAAGCTACTCGGGAGAAGGTCACCCTACCCCTCCTCACAAGGAATACCTGGAATGGAGTAACTTAAGAACAAGCAGTGGGGAGTTACTCTTTTCCAGGAACAACTGTTTGCTTGGCTTACACTATAGATGGATGGATGGATGGATGGATGGATGGATGGGCGGGTGGATGGATTGATGCATCGATGGATTGATGGATGGATTGATAGATGTTAGATAGATGATAGATAGATAGATAGATAGATAGATNGATGTTAGATAGATGATAGATAGATAGATAGATAGATAGATAGATAGATAGATAGATAGATAGATAGATAGATAGATAGACAGATAATCTCAACTAATTTTTGTGGATTAGTTTATAGGATCTGAGAATAAAAAATGTACCTATCTTGACTAGAATAAGCAGTTTCCCTAAATTCCTTTAATTAAACCTCTGAAATAAATTTGCTTGATGATGCTTAGTTTGGGAGCTTTGAAACAAATTTTATTTAAATGGAACATTTAAGGGTTTTTAAAAGAAATCTTCTGTTACTGATAAAACCCAAATGCTATTTAAATCAAAACAGATAATTATTTTAAAATACATTGCATTCTACACTGATATTCTACATTACATTATATTATGCACTGACAATATTCAATTTCCACATCCAGTATAACTCTGGCTTTAAATGCTCTTTGTCTTCTTCTCTGCCCTTTTATTATGCATATTTTAGCCTGCCTTTCTTATGCTTTTGTTTGTGTTCTTCCTCCTTTAATCCTAAAGACACTATTTATCTTCTTAATTGCTGCTCCCTCTCCCAACTCCAACAAGGTTTCTCAATCTTCATGTTTCTTCTAGTGCAGAAAAACTCAACCTAAGGTCGTAGAAGTATAAGAGGTTCCTGGAAGATTTGGATGTGCCCCCCCACATCCATAGTAAACTTCTGCCAAATTGTAATTTAATTAACCATAATATGATGCTACTATATGGAGAAATTACTAAATCTCATGATGGATAATCATATGAGTTATATTTAGTGTCATGTTATTGTTAATGTAGGGGGCACAATGGCTCAGTGGTTAAAGATGCTGAGTTTGTCAGGTTTTGAGACCCAAGCTCCAAGCAATGGAATGAACTCCTAGCTCCTGCCCAAGCAGCACTTTGAAAGCATGCAACTGTAAGTAGATTAATAGGTACCACTTCAGCATTCCATGCACCTTTGGCTTGTAGCCATGCTGGCTACTATTCAGAATTTAAATTTGCAGAGAAATACACCTATAGCGATAACTATGGAATGGAATGAATGGGAAACCCAACCAAGCACCTCACCTCTATCTGCTTTTTCATGATTTATCTCCACTGCACTCTACACACACACACACACATACACCACCAACCTTTCCCCTCTCAATTTACAAATTTCCCTGTATACCTACCTGATCTTCTAAATGCAACATCCCTGGAACTGTTGTTTGAGTAACTACTTGGTTAAGACAATTCACTCTCCCTCTTGACATCTGTGGTCTGGACCAGTGATGGGATTCAAAAACTTTTACTACTAATTCTGTGGGTGTGGCTTGGTGGGTGTGACTTGGTGGTCATGGCAGGGGAAGGATACTGTAAAATCTCCATTCCCACCGCACCAAGCTGCTTTCCAGCTCCGTTTTTCTGTGCAGGGCAACAAAAAAAGACCCAGCCAATCAGCTGGGACTCAGGAGGCAGAGAATAGATGAGGGCAGGGCCAGTCAGGGATGGTATTTGCTGGTTCTCCGAACAACTCAAAATTTCCACTACCGGTTCTCCAGAACTGGTCAGAACCTGCTGAATACCACCTCTGGTCTGGACTCTGTTGTGATCTACTGATTGTACTAGGCTTCTTTGTTCCATTTTGTCTGTCTTTGGAGGCCTTTTGTTCAATATGGACACATTGGATCATATATAATTGCCACAAAGAAAGCAACCAATTAAGAAGCAGGTAATGAAGATGATTTGAATGTACTCCAAAAGTTTGACATAAAGCAATTGTATCTATCCTTTTCCAGGATATTTCTTAGATAGAGAATGTATTGGCCTTTACAAGATAACTATCCAATGTTCTTTAATTTTTTTTAACCTGTTTTGAATGAAAGATAGGGTAATTTAACTTCAATAGGAGAATTGTTTTAACTGCATCTGTAGGTCTGCTAGAACTGTTTTTATAGCAGTGTTTAAATAAGCAAGTTTGAGATAGACAACACCAGGCAAAATTGCCTGTTGAGATATTTGATTCCAATATAAACCTTTTCAAGCTTGCAGCCCATACGTTTAACTTAATTAAAGTAAAGCAAAGTACTATATTTCCACCCACTTGATTTTCTGTCATTTTGAGGATTTCTCTCTCTCTCCAGAAGCTTGAATCTGTGCAGTTTTGGGCTCCCATTTTTAAAAAAATATTGAATTGCTGTTGAAGCTTTGTTTCTTTGTGAAGAGATTCTCATATTGTACTGAATGTAGGGATGCCGTAACTATTTTGTCAGGAGTGCTTACAAAAGTAAAAAAGTTTCGATTTGGTGCATGTGAGCAAGAGTGGAATGAAAATTCCAGTTTCCAGCTGTTTTAGCTTCAGTCCTGCAAAGCAGCTATTTTCTTCTTCTTCTGAATCTCTTCCTAGATACTTCAGGAGAAAGACTCGGGTGGGGGAATAGCTTTGAACACCTGCAGCAACTTAATTTTTTTGCCTGCTGGGAATGTTAACGCTTGTAGTCCCTGTCCTGTTTTTAGTGGGGAAATGAAACTCCAGCAGGCAGGTACAAGACAATGTATTTCCCCCTCTAGCTGGCTGATATTTCAGTGCCAGCTTCTCTTCTAGATGCTGCCACTTGGAGGAATAATCACACTGTGATTTCAGCCTATCAGGAATTGTGTAATGGTTGAGTTGATATTATGGGTCGCACAGAAAATCAGAATGAGTTTCATGATAATGTCACCAAAGGGCAAATTAGGCCAAATAAACGCTCCTGTTTAAAACGTGAATATTTTTAGCTTAGTCCTATTTATAATAGATATGTTATAATAGATATTTATAGTAGATATTTTTATTAACATTAATTCCTTGGCATAACTCCATATTGTTGTGCCTGTACATTTATCAGTCTCAGTCCTGCTCTGCAGTGATTTTTTTAATATTCCATGAAGGGGAACAGGTTAATCAGTCTCCTCATTCGTTGTATAGCTACCATCATATCAGCTCAGGGTACACTACAGCAAAAAGTAGTGACATAGTTCAATGCACAGTTCTGTTCATTAATTTCAATGGTTTTCTCATGTTTTATGAATTATATGTTAGTTTGAGGCTTGGGGAACACCAATATGCTAATTAAACCAGAAATAGAAAAAAAATATAGACAGGATTGTGATGTATGGTAAGTAGCAAAAATAGCAGGGATTTCCAATTTTACAGTATATTGGGGTGATACTCTGGCTCTCAACAGAGTTAAAATGTTGAGGTAGAGCCATAGAATATGATCATTTATGGGAAGCCTTTATAGGACTTTAGCCAATTGTGTTCTGAATCAAGATATATTATTTTATTTTTTATTTATTTATTTTTGTCAATTGCTTACAAGATAATAGGTATAAGTAAAAACAGTTCTGAATACATGGATACATATAAGAAAAATAAAAAATAAAAGAAACAATAGGACAGGGACGGAAGGCATGTTGGTGTGTTTATGCACGCCCCCCACAGACCTCTTAAGAAAGGAGTGAGGTCAATAGTAGGCAGTCTAAGGTTAAAGCAAAGCTCAGTCTCAAGACTGAGAACCTCAAGTTCCAATTGGCTGTATTATTGATGGGAAAATCTACAAGAGGAAGGGAAATCAGCTCAAAATTAAAGATTGTGCTGGAATGTGAGAAAAGAATAAATCCAAAGATTTATATAGTTATCCGGATATCAGAGTGACTCTTGCCACCCGGTCATCCAATCATATGGATTTGAGGTGGGGGGGGGAGATAACAAATTTATGGAGGCAGAATCTTTTGGGCAGAATCAGCCAATGTGGGTCTATCTCAAGAAAGCAAGAAAGGACAGGGCAAGGACAAGCTTCACTTAAAGTATGCATACAAAGAATTATCTGGTAATTTGTTATATCAATGGTTTGGGCAAGCGATTGCCAAGACATGAAGATGAAAACAAACAAACAAAAAATAGAACAGTGCCTATAACAAATTGTGCTGGAAATCAGCCAGATGATTTGACCTGGTTTCAGAAGCACTGAGTCATATCTCTAAAGATAACGGTGAGAGTTCAGAAGATGCTTTGGAAAACAAATGCCAGCTGTTCTCTCCCAGCCCACTTCTTCTTTCTAGAGAGAATACAAATACATCTTCAGGGAAGCAGATAATTGCAATGACATGACACAAGTTCTGTCTCTTTTCATATGCACCATGATATTGCAGGCCTTTAGGAAAGTGGCAGAATTTTCTGCGTTCTATAATTTTGGCAGAAGTAGTGGATCCTGCAACTACCTCTGTTACAATCATATGATGAAGATGACTTGAGGCAGATATGGTATTCAGCAGGTTCTGACCAGTTCTGGAGAACTGGTAGCAGAAATTTTGAGTAGTCAGGGGAACCAACAAATACCACCTCTGACTGGCCCCACCCCCATCTATTCTCTGCCTCCTGAATCCCAGCTGATTGGCTGGGTCTTCTTTTTGTTGCCCTGCACAGGAGAAGGGAGCTGGAAAGCAGGTTAGTGGGGTGGGGAGGGAATGGGATTTTGCAGTATCCTTCCCCTGGAATTCAGTAGAAATTGAGATTTTGCCGTATTCTCCCCCTGATGCGGAGGGGAAATGGAGATTTTAGGGTATTCTTCCCCTGCTACACCCACCAAGCCACACCCACCAAGCCATGCCATGCTCACCAAGTCCCACCCACAGAACCGGTAGTAAAAAAAAATTGAACCCCACCACTGGCTTGTGGATTACAACTTGGACAACTGGACAGAACTCCCCTAGGGAAAGCATGCTGTACAGAAGAGGACAATATACTTCTGAAGACGGATGGGCCTTTTTTTAACTTACAGGATTGTAAATTATCCCAGAAAGAATGACAGTCTGTATTTCAGCATCAAAGGTAAGATCGCATGAATGAATGAGATTAAACAACTTTGGAAAAGCTTGAGACCAATCATTTATACATCTTATACTTACACAATTTTATACTTCTCCTTGTCCAGAAATATACAACAACTAGCCTGGGAAGATATACTCAGTCCAGCTCCAATTCTGAACTATTCTTTTCTAGAAAATTTCTATTCCAAGCAATTCTGACAGATGGATCATCTACTTATCATGTGAGAACATTGTATTGGATTTATTTTTTATTTTATTAATTTGTCAATCACTTACAAGATAACAGGTATAATAAGTATAAACATGAATAAGAATACAGGAAATAGGTATGAATAAATGGGGACAATAGGACAGGGACAGTTGGCACAATGGTGCACTTATGCATGCCCCTTAATTTAGATTACAGAAGCTAAGATAATATTATCAAGCAAAAACCTTTCAGCAATATTTTCTGGAACTGGGTCCCTAGCAAATAATGACCACATCACTATGCCAGAAACAGTCTCAAAGTCTTTTTAAGTTCATAGTGTTAAAAGCTGCTGATATCCTTAAAAAGTGACAATAGACTTATCTTATCTATCTTATCTTAATTGCTTTAAAACCATGTGTATGACCAGAGGCATGCCAAAATTGATGTGCAGATTTCTAGCTCTTTTACATCTCTTTTCAGATATTTGGGACACAGCTAATTTTCATCTAGAAATGTATTTATTCTAAGGTACTCTGAATTTGGTGCAGGGATTTGCACAAGCCATATGCACTTCCTTACTGATATTCTGATGCCCTGCTGCCTTGTGATGAAATGCCTGTTTGGATCAGGCATTTCCACCCCCACCCTCCCCACTCAAAAACAAGGATGGGAATGGGAGACTTTTGAAAGCAAAATGTTTGATTTTCCATCTTTAATGGTCCCTCTCTATGTCCAAAATTACATTATTGGATTTCAGCCATTTTGTCACCCCAAATCAGTCATTTGGTTGCATGGTGTAGCTTTTAAAGAGAGGAAATATGAAGAGTTAGCCTTTTGAATGCTTATTTCTCTTCTTGAAAAAGAGGGCCCTACCTGCCCTTCCTGTGATCTTGCCCATTTTTGTCCACAAAGTTGAGAAAGCAGCCCGATCTTGGGAGAAGATCTTGATTTAGTGCAATGGAATTGCAACTGTCCCTCAGAAACAGTATGATACTGGCACTTGAGCCGCAAAAAGAGTGAATAAACCTATCATTTCAGATTATAGATCTACACTGCCATAGTTAATTTACTCCTTTTTAATTTGAAGGATTTTTCTATTTCCAAGGAACAGCCTTGAGTCATTATTGATCATTTGAACTGCTATGTCCCTAATGGCTTTTCAACATTCTACCTGCCGTGTTCAAGGAATATCTGCTCAAAAAAAAAAAAAAACACCTCAAATTCAAAAGCAATAGCTGGTAGTGGGTAGATTATGGAGAGCCAATGCTATCCCAGAGAGGTGATTAGGAACCAATCATTTCCTGCTTCTTCCAATATAAATCCCAGAGCTTTCTTCAGTCAAAAGCAGGGCAGCAATTCACCTGGGTAGTTTTCCCGTCCATAATATTGCTCTACTTGTCACAGCTTTGCTGCAGCTCAATTGAGTGTAGTACTTGTTCA
The DNA here is from genome assembly GCA_004320025.1 of Laticauda laticaudata. NCBI lineage: Eukaryota > Metazoa > Chordata > Lepidosauria > Squamata > Elapidae > Laticauda > Laticauda laticaudata. The sequence goes on from BHFT01080664.1 coordinate 70,543, forward strand.
CCTGAGGACGCCATATATAAATAAGCCTTCACTTTTAATCCAGCCACAGATATACATTTTGAATGGTGACATGCAGAACATGAACGTAATAGAACTATCACTGTGTCATCAATATTAGTTTCTGACTGTAGATGTTCCTTGGATATGTTGTCCATGTTTCAGTATTGGTTTATTATACAGTAGCACCAGTTTCCATTACAGATGTGGCATGGAAGGGTTTATTAAGTTCAGGAATTACTGTATAATGAAAGTGTCACCATAAATAAGGGATCTTAATCATGGGGGGAGGGGGGTCCCAAATCTGTGTAATGCATTTAGGTATCCAGAATGCCTACACTCAATAACAGCTGCGACATATGCACAATCCATAGCAGAGAACACTCCAGTGTAATAATGGAGAGTGGGAATCCCAATTATTAAGTATTGATCTATTGTCTGTTTTGTTGTAAGTAGGAGAGCTGAAGGCTATGACAAAACAAAGCAGAAATAACAATTAGCACAGATCGTCCATCCAGTTTGCATAAGTCAATTGCAAACATCCTTAAAATGTGCAACGATCTCATGAGGAAAAGAGAAAGAAGGAAGAGAAAGAAATGGCTAGATGACCTACGCTGAACAGTTATCCCATAAAAAATAACCAGGTAGGAGGATGCGCTAAAGAAGTTGACGTCACTCCAGACAATCAATATTCAAGAAAATCTTCCAATTTGAGCCTTTATAATAAGAGAAAATTATATTCTGTCCAACGGATTATCTCATTACTGTTTCTCTTGGCTAATTTCAGCTATTACTACTGCTCTGGTAACTAGCTGAGTGATATGAGAATTAAATCTCAACAGGCAGAGTGTCTTATCTCAATTTGAATATCAAAAAGTTAACACCTTCATGGTTACAGAGAATTAATGACCAGATAATTCCTTGACAATAACTTGACTCCCCACCCAACATTGTAATATATAGTCCAACCTTAAATGAAGATCTAAGTGGGTTGAAAGAAAAGTGTTCGTGATAGAAAAGTAAAAGGGAAAAATAGAAGAATAGAATTATATAGTTTTCTTTTGGGTCTTGATTGAGAAGTGGCAAATCAAGGTTGAATGTTGTACTGTTTTAAAATAGGAAAATGTCTATTAATTTAATTAATCTCTCTTTTAGATGCAGATAATATAGAAATGTGGATGAACATCATATGAAGTCTTGGGTAGGCTGGTAGACTCATTTAGCACTTGGGGAGAAGTGAAGTGACTTTTCCAATCTCCCCTCTCATTTTTGACTGAAGAATTAATTGTGGATTATTTTCTTTGCTTGTATAAAAGTGCAAAACTTCGTAGGATATATATTGTAAGTTTTGTTAAAATGATTTCCATTTCAAGCTAATGAAAAGAAAACAACTTTCTCTTTTTTCAAGTTATGATTTGAAAATATTATAAATTAATGATTGATAATTTTTTTCAAATTACAATTTGAAATATTGTCTGAGGAGAGCATCAAAGTGCTGCAGGTAGGTCTTGTTAATCCACCTTTATAAAGATCACACTGTAAGTGAAAAGTAACGTTGTGTGGAAACTCCTCAGTGTAGCATTTAGGATGTGGAACAAAGTGGAGAGGAGGAAGTTGTACTCCCCCCCCCCCAAA
>BHFT01080666.1:0-10379 GCA_004320025.1 Laticauda laticaudata
TGCAAGTAGAAAAATAGGGACCACTTTGGTGGGAAGGTAACAGCGTTCCGTGCGCCTTTGGTGTTTAGTCATGCCAGTCGCATGACCATGGAAATGTCTGCAGACAACTATGGCTCTTCGGCTTTGTAACGGAGATGAGCATCACCTCTTAGAGCCGGAAATGACTAGCACGTATGTATAAGGGGAACCTTTGCTTTTACCTTTACAATATGAACATTATGTAATAAATTGATCCTCTTGTCATTAGTGTTCTGAATGAGAATTCTGGATTGATTTGGATGGACTCAGTTACAGTTGTGATGAGTGCACTGCTAGAAAACCTGAAATAAAGGTTAAGGTCAGATCGTCATGAAGAAAATCAGACAAAAATGATAGCATATAATCAATCAATCAATCACATATGATTTCAAGATCTGGTGACAATAAGTTGTCACCAGTTGTCATCAAGATACCTAGACAAAAAAATAGAGGATAAACAAAGATAGAGAAAGAGTGAGAGATGTAGATTTTTTTTATAAAATGCTGACCCGTCTGCCTTTTATTATGGCTTAGCCACCATTATTTTCAGATCTAAACTTCCCCATCTTCCCTTCCCCTGAAAAGATATCAAAATCAATAGCAGGTAATGCCTGACAGGAAGGATTAAAAAAAAAGGGGGGGGAAAGATATTGAAATTTCACTTTTTAAGGTATTAAGAAACTTAAGTCATATTTCCTAAGAGGAGTTTTTAAGTCTATTGTTATCCTTATTTTATCTGTTATCACCATGACCACCAGAAGCTGCTTTGAGATGCATTATGCATGTGTAACAATATAAGTTCAGGATTTAAATTCTTAAATTCTTTGTGGCATAAGAAATTTTAAAATCCATTTAAACCCAATTTATGGATAAGAGACAGCAGTGAAAACTTCTTCCAGTTTTACAACAAATAAGGCTATAATTTCATGTACACTTCTTTTATAAACCGGATGTCAAAGATATGTAGTTTGTCCCTTTGAAAATAAAATAGTTTCTTGAATTTGGTTGTAAAGCAAAGTTGTTTCCAGTGTCTGCTTATGGATTAATGTGTGTCTCCAAATCTCATTATTGGATTCAGAGTCAGAGTTCTCAATTGGAAACAGTTAACTATATCATATTGCAAAATTTTGATAACTGAAACAAATGCTTGCTAAATATTTCTATGATCTTGCCACTTGTTAGTGTGATTAAAATGTACCATAATGTTAGTGGGAGGCACAGCTTTGTTTCTTCTCTTGGATATTTTCTGTATTCTAAACAAACAGAGTAATACTTGAGTTGGCAAACTTCAACATTATTTTCAGATTCACCAATTCTATGGAAAAGTGGAAGACAAAAACAACAGAGCTTTATAACCTCTCCAAATAACTAAAATGGCCACCTCAACGTTTTCTCAAGACCAACAGATTCAAATTCTTCAATGATAACCTTGTCAGTCCATATCAGTCAACTCTGATTGATGTGTGTTACTGTAGTTCTTCTCAGAGGGAATGTGAATGAGTTTATTAGATGATAAACTTTGAATAATTTCTTTCAGCAGCCCTTGAGATTTTTATTTGGAGCCTTCTTTCCTTATGTAGAGCAATACAAACAGAAAAAATAATTATGTTTTGCTACCTGTAATTATTAATAAAAATTCTTACCAGTCAGGTTAAGTTTTAATCTTTTTTAAATAAAATTGTATTAATAAAATTTCTTTCCTGTCAGGTTTGCTCTTCATCTTTCTCCATCTCTTCAGCTGCATCACTTCCTGAGTTTTCCCAGGTTTGATCTAGTGTGAGATGTCTTAATCAATATATTCAAGTGGAGGTTTTCAGCCGGTAACAACGCACTGTGTGAATGTGGAGATACACAGAGCCCAGCCCATCTGCTAGTACGTCAAATACTATCAGAAACATATACCAATAATGACTTATTTTTGGCCAGTGACAAAGCCAAGAAGGTGGCTTCATTCTGGCAATTTAAAGTTTGAAGAAGAAAATTTCATGAGTTCCCCTGACATGCATCAGCTGCCTTAAAAGATATGGTTCCATCCCTCCTAAAGAGATCCTCCACGGACCTAGCCCCTTTAGACAACTACACCATGACAAACTTTCTCATTTCCATAAAGAAGGTTGGGATACAACTTAAACTTAGAACATTTTAGGAATAATGGATCATCTGATTTTGATACATCATCCACGGTATCCTTCTGGGCTTTCAGTGATGTTTTTCTACAGTTGTTTTGCTCTTTCCCAATTGGATAATTCCAGGACATGTTAGAAGGAAGGTCAAACAAATGGGTACTTTGCTCCCTTGTGGGGTTCATTTTTCTCTTTCTTGCCCCTACTTTTCAGTATCTAAATGAAGCTGCTGGGAGAGGTTATCTCCTCTATAATTTGGAGTGATATGAACATTATGCTTGGTCACAAAGTCAGCCAGATGTTTAGACTAGATTTTGTATTTTTTAACTATCTACTCAGTCCATCCCAAGAACATGGGATATATATTTGTTGTTTGATAGCATTAAAGGTATTGTACAAGCTGTTCCAAATGTTTTTTGAAATTGATTGATGATGATTTTGTCAGTACCAATGGTAGTGGAATTGTACCCAAGGTACCTATTATAATTGGTACTATCTTTGCTTTTTCTTGGCACAGTTTTTTTTTAATCTCTATTTGCAGATCTTTGTATTTTGTTATTTGCTCTGGTTCTTTTTCTTTCATTCTTGTTTCCAGATACTTCCATGTCCATTATCCAAACTTTTTTTTGTCTTTCTTGTCATCACTTGTAAAATCTGGAGTTTTATGTGGTTGGGGCTTGTGTGTCAGAATTCTAGGGTTCTGAATGAATCCCAGAAGCACATTACTTTCTTCATTTTCTATTAGTGTTACTACTCTGTTGTTCTGAAAACAATCCAAATTCAGTTTTTTTGTCTACTTTTGTTATATCTTTTTATATTTTTAGAAGTAAGCTCCTCCTCTAGAATATGTTTGAATCTCTACTTTTCAATTTAGGGGCAAGTCTAATTTCATGAATCTACTAATTAGTACCTGAAAACTTTTCTGTGTAATTGAAGAAAATTTCAGCATACCAAAAATTATTCCTTATTAGTCATTTTCATGATTAGCCATATATGGGAGGAGAGTATGACATATCTGGGACCTATATTAGAAGGTGTTTTTGTGATTTGGAATCTTCATTTTTTTTTTTAAAGAAGAGCTTTTTAATGAATTAGAAGTAAATTCAGGAAAAATGAATTCTACAAAGAGAATTCAAGTATGTCAGATTCATATTAGTAGATTCTGAGAGTTAGTATTAATATTTGCATCCTGCCACCTCCCATAAGAAGTGAGATTAAATTTATCACCCGAAATTGTTCTGAAAGTAACATATAGACGTATGAAAAAGAACATATATTAGATGTTGCTATTTTAAAGGATTCCCAAGCAAATCAACAAAACAGAGGTAATTTTCAGAAATGGGAAGGTCAAGTAAATATGAATGAGATGAATAGTGAAATACTGGGGAAAAAAAAACAATCTACAATTCTTCCAGAAAGCTGCCACTGTACAAAATGTAATATATGGAAAATTTCCAAGAAATGTTGTGAAGTCTAGTAATTATTGCCATACCAGCTGCTGGATTGTGCAGACACAGGGTGGGTTGAATATGCTGTCACATTAGACACACTTGCCAAAAAACAGACTGTGCCTAGGATCTGTACATCTTTTTCTCACTTCCTCTCTGGGGCATTTTTAAGCATTGCTTAATTAGCTTTTGTTTACTCAGTGTAATGTTTAATGTCTCTTGGAGGCTTGAGCTTGGAGAGAAGGATGTAGGATGAATAAATACTATATGTAAAGCATTGTGCGTGACCAGAGGATTGGTTTATGGTGTTGCCACAAATGGTAATGCTGGATCACATCATGCAAATTATATTTCTTCATCACATTGTTCCAAACAGACTTGTAAAAATAGAGCTGGGTTGAAAATAAATAAATAAAAGTGCAAAGTTTGCCTATTTCTCTTCCATTTACAGAAATACATCTAGTCCTTGACTTACAACCATAATGGAGTCCATAATTGTGGTATGACATTCTTATGGATGTTAAGTTGGTCACCATATGTTCGAACCTGATTTTATTACCTTTTGTGTGGTGGTGCTGGTAAGTGAACAGCTTGATTGTTAACTGACTATCATGATCATTAAGGAAATTCTCTGGTTGTTAACTGAACTCCTTGGTTGCTGAATGAATATGATTTTTTTCAATGGGCTTTTTTTTTCTTGCCAAAAACCAGCAAAAAAAACATCACAAATCACAGCCACAGTTCTGTGGGATGTTGCAAATGGCTATAAATGTATGCCAGTTGCCAAATGCCCAAAATGGGATTGTATAACTATGGGTGGCTAGAATGACAGTAATTGCAGAACCAGGTCATAAGTAGTTCTGGGGAAATCTGTCATAACTTTGCTAAGTGCTAGGTGAATAGTGGCTAAGTGAATAGTCGCTAAGCTAGCACTGTATAGAAGGACATCCAGGGGTGGCATTCAAAAATCCTAGTGACCGGTTTGCTGCCCAGTTGCCGGGTGGGCATGGTCATGCTGGGCATGGCCCACTGGAACTTCTGGGAGGGCCATTTTTTGCCTTTCCAGGGGTTTGGAGGACCCCTGGGAAGGCAAACATTCGCCCTCCAAGAAACAACCTCCCCATGCTCTGGAGGCCCTCCAGAAGCCAGAAACAGGCCTGTTTCCAGACTTCTGGAAAGCCAGTTTTTACCCCTCCTAGAGCTGAACAAGGGGAGTACATGATCTTCTTTTTCCTGGACATGAATTACCCTATCCATAAAAGGCACTTTTGAAACACATAAATGGATCTTTGAATTCTAAAACCAAAATATCACATTACAGATGATCATGCATCTTATTTGATTCACAGTCTTGTGAAGTTTGGGGATTTTCCAAATTGTCATTTGGTCATTAGAGAACAATCTTATAATCTAACAATGACTGTTCGGTAGACAATTAAATCAACAGCCTGGCAAAAGAAATTGGGAGAGCTACATTGGCAGAGTAAGTATATTTATTTTTTCCCTCCTTCCATTTGGAATGACTTCATAACATAAACAAAAGTGACTGATTTTTCTATTTTTTTCTAAAATACCAATATTGTGCCCATGGCTAATCTAGCAATATTATTAGACTATTTGGCTGCAACACCAGGTATGTATTTATTGAACTTCCAAACTGGTGTATACCAACATTTGGAGCACTGTTCCACTTTATTTACATTGGACTAATAGCCAATGATTACTAAAAAAAAAAAATGGGTAAAATTTCCCTTCTCCTTCAGGAGAAAAAATGTGATGAGGAAGATTTCATTTCTACAGGATTCTCTGACTTCAAGATAACCTTTCCTAAGAAGAGATATAAAGACTAACTTCATCATGAATAAAATCAATAAATACACTTTTCATGAATTATATAACAAGGTTCTTTATTCCACCAAATACGTTAACTTGCTACTTAATGCAAGAATGTTTTTGTTTCATCTAGCTGATGTTTTATATTTGATCACTTCTGAAGCAATTTTCTCTCTCACCATTGCACTTTTCTCTCCCTCTACTCCAAACAACAGTGGCCATGTGTCTATGTACAATTATTATTGAAGATTTATATTCAAAGCACCGGTGAAGTGAACTGTGATCCTTGAAAACATTTGCTATAATACATCATACAACATATAAAATTCACGGGAAGAATTAACACCTATGAATGTTTGATACCACACTCTCTTGTATCGTGACTTTTCTTCTACTTTGTTAAAGCAAGATGATCCCACACATTATTTTTTTAATGTAGGCCTTAGTAAAATATTAAGTATAGATTAATACTGAGAAGTGTAATCTAAGAATTATATTTTCTCTTTCCTTTGAGAATTAGGGGGCAGGATTAAGGAACTTCTTTGCTCTGGTAATCACTGATAACTTATAGCATACGCAACGCACTGAACATCATGCAATGCACTGAACTCTATAAATCTTGAATTATTTCTTTTTTATTTTATTTATTTAAAGCATTTATATAGATAACACAATATAATTCTTGCATTCACATAAAATAATTTACCAACAGAGATCTAGGAAAAAATCATGAGACGTGCTCAAAGTGGTTTAGATTTGCTCCAGTAAAGAGGAGCAAATGGAGCATGGAGGCCATTTTTTAAACAGAATAATACAAAAGGAAAAGTGTAGCTCATCTGGAAAGTATATATTTTTGATGTCCCTACATATTCCAGGTAACATTGAGAAAGGTTGTAGTCTGATAGTTTTAGTAAGTATTGACAGTTAAGATTATATTCTATATTCTAAAACACCTTACATATTCTTGATATAATTCATATTCGCTATATGGACCAATGAAATGTCTTCGGTACCTATTGTCTTAAACTGATTGCTCTGTAGAAATTTGCCAAGCAGCCAGCATCAAAATATCAAAAGAAACGAGACCAAAATATTAGAGGCCAATTTGACACTTTACAAATACTCCAACTCAGTGGTTTTTTAACCTTTCCTTCATGATGGATCCCCTTTAAATACCTTTTGTGGACCACCAAGATATAACTCAATAATTAAATAACATTTCTTCAAGTCTTTGTGATGGCATTGTGCCACCCCCCCCCAAGAGATCCACTTACCACAGGTTAAGAACCACTGCTCTAACTAGATGGTTCTACATTTCTCCTAGGTACAACAAGAAGGACCAAATGTTAGTGAACCAATCACAGGAACTGATGAAATATACATATAGTAGTTGAAGACTGAAAAGACTAGTGACTCCATTGATACTTTTAGAAATCTCCATGAGCATCTGATGATACTAACCAGTGGTGGGATTCAAAAAAATTTACTACCAGTTCTGTGGGTGTAGCTTGGTGGCTGTGGCTTGGTGGGCAATACAGGGGAAGGATACTGTAAAATTTCCATTCCCACCCCACTCATGGGGGGAAGGTTACTGCAAAAATCCCATTTCCTCCCCACCTCATTAACCTGCTTTCCAGCTCCTTTCTCCTGTGTAGGGCAACAAAGGAAGACCCAGCTGTTCAGCTTGGACTTGGAAGGCAGATAATAGATGGGGTGGGGCCAGTCAGAGGTAGTATTTGCCAGTTCTCCGAACTACTTAAAATTTCCAGTTCTCCAGAACTGGACAGAACTTGCTGAATACCATCTGTGATGCTAACAGAGAAGATAAAATACACTTCATGAAATGAATCTCAGTATCATTGACTGTAATTGTATTTGCACTTGTAGAGATGTAGTAGACATTCACTTCAGATATACAAATATAAAATTTAGGAAAGCTAGGATAAATATTATCAATTAGACCTTTCCACATGCCCTGGCATTTTTCCTTGCCAATCAATTTCTGTTTATCCAGAGGAAGACTTTTTCCAAAGAGACTGACATCCTGTCTTGGAGGTTATTTGATCCAGATTTCTGGCAAAGGCGAATAACTAGGCCTATCACGAAAGCAGAATGCTGAATAAGTAACAGCCTTCATTCTCTTTTTCCTCCCCCCCCCCCTTCTGTTCGTTGCTCTTNCCCCCCCCCCCCCTTCTGTTCGTTGCTCTTTAAAGGGAAGATGCTGTTTACTGATGCTGTCTTGTTGCTCTTCACAGCAGGGCTGCTCATCTAATTCAGGTCTAATGATGGAAGTCAGTTTCAGTTTTTAAGAATATATATTATCATTATTCATTACAGGGCTGCACCAAAGCTTCATTCAGTGGCAATAAAGAAGAAAATGTATATTCTAAGGACTCTCGTTTCCCCTAAATGTTTGAATTAAGCTGCAGTCAGTGCTGTTGAAAAAAATGAGTTATGTTCCAAAGCAATGATTCTGCAAGAGTACATCATGCCCAGTGTTTTGTTCGGAAAACACACGAGGTAGACCGGGTTCCAACAACAAAGGCTTTATTCAAACAACAGTCAGAAAAAAAAAGAGAGAGATAGCTAACCGCTTACACCGCCTCTTAGATAAAAAGGCAAACTGAACGTGGGGTAAAGCAAAGAAAGGAATGCTTTTCCAAAATATTAAAAAGTTGCTAACGTCAACCAATCGTCTTACTCCATATGTTTAGCAAACACACTGCTTTAAAGTGACCTCGATCGCTCAAACCATATTGGAGGAGGTGCCGGTCCTAAAGCACCAACTCTGATGGAGAGAACCACCCCGTCGCATATTATTCTGAGGAACCTTTCTATCAAAAGAACTGAGCGGAAATTTAACAGTCAACTAGGCCAGGAAGACCCTAGCAATAGTCGCTTGGAGTAAAACGTTCCACGAATATCTGTAACGGGCGGGTTTTCAATATAACGGATTCTACAAACGCACTGATGGGAATTTTTGGCGAAACAAGCCGACGCCTAACAATGATCGCGGCGTCAACCAAGAATGTCTAGAATGTGCAGAGTTCCGCAGCCTATTCCTATACTCTGACGACATCGATCGCAGGGAAACACAATTTTCCATTGCGGGCTTTGAGCAGAGCACCTTTTACCACCACGGATTAAGACGCCGGCACCAGCATGACATCGCTGCAAATAGAAGACTTGTCTCCGATCCTAACCATGCCTCTGCCTCTTTTAATGATGTCGCAAGAGCCACCGCTAAGGACCTCGTTGACTGCCCGTGTTCTTGGCGGGTAGGTAAAAGGCTGGCCGAGACCCAAAAAACTGAAACTTTTAAACCTTCCTGTCCCAAACATGAAGTGAATTCTCCTGATTCAAAAAGGGTGTTTGTTGTGGGGAGATTCGGTGGCATCCCACCCAAGTTGCAGCCCAGGTACTAGGGTTATTGCACGAAGGTCCCTGGAAGGTTACAGAATGAAAAGCTAGCCAGGAGCTATGTTGTGTTGGCCAGGTATTGATAAAGGGACATAGAGTAATGGTAACGCTCTTGCCGATAAATGCCAGGGAATCAGACCTTCTCCGCCACAGCCAACCCATCAAGGGACTGGGAGACCCCTAGGTGCCGGGTCAGAATTCATATAGAATTCGTGGTACAACCAAGGGGCAAATACCTTTCTGTTGTCCGTTGATGCCTACCTCAAATTGGCTTGAAGTAAAAATATGCCATCACAAGACAACAAGAAACGCTAATAAAAATATTAGACGACACTTTTCGCCACCACGGTCTACCAGACTTCTTGTCTCGGACAATGGACCACAACTAACAAGCTGCAATCGAGCAATACTAGCCTCCCTAGGTATCAGAATGCCCTACGCCGCGGCGCCCATCCGCTGCAAACGCAGAGCTGAGAGAATGGTTCGATTTACAAAAGAAGGGCTAGACAAGAAGGACCACAGGAGATGTCCAATCTAAAAAAGTAAAACCGTGTTACTCACACTCCAGCACATAAACGCCCAGATACAATACTAACAAGTCCCGCGGAATTACTTATGGGCGATTAATATTACGATCACACATTGACAACTACACCCAAATTTTAACCCAGAAAACCCCTCCTGATTCCTCGCACAAGTTAGGCAATATCGAATAGGCGACTTAGTATATTAACGCAAAAGAACTTCAATCAGGTGAACCGCGGAATGGTACCCAGACAAATTAACCCACGTCACAGGCCCTCAAATCCTACCGCGTTTAACGGTAGAACATGGCAGGAGTGGAACGGCACATAGACCAGCTTCGATCCGAATAATAGAGAGGCCCACAAGACACACAACCAGTCGCGACAATACCGACATATTTTCAAAACCAGGTGGGGGGGAAAGGCGAGAATTAATAAAAGAACCGTAAAACCAAAACAAACGCAATTGTACGAAACAAAATAGAGCAATAATAAGACCATTGTGAAGAACAACTTGCGGGAAGAGGCCCATCGAAAGGGGCCAAGCCAGGCCAGCTCACACCTGCCCAATGGAAAACGGGTGGAGCGCAAAACCGCCGCCCTAAGCAACTCAGGCGGCGGTAAATAGGCTGGACTCAACCCTTCCAGAAGCGGTTCCAGAGCGAAGATCGGAAGATCAGCAGCCGCACCGAAGTCGGTCCGAAGTCTTCGCTATAGAATGAACCGCGCAAGTCAAATGATCAGGAGAAGTCCCCACCTACCTGCGTGACTATGTAACATTACGTAGGACCTGAACTAAGAGGAGGGGTGTTCTATATGTAAATGGTTGACCTCCTAGACTACAATTCTGCTGGTCCCAGTAAAAGTAAAAGAAGTGATTGGGTTCACTAGGAACCAATCAAAAGAGCTGCTGAAAGCGGCAATTTCAAGGGAATGCCATAGGCTGAAAGCAGGCAGGCCGCAGCCTGAATAAAAAGGCTAGCCTCGCTGCAACAAAAGTGTTCCTATTCTGA
>BHFT01080673.1:0-77211 GCA_004320025.1 Laticauda laticaudata
GATGATGGCGATGAGATTCTGCTGAAAGTTGGCTACAAGCTTTGACAAGCACTAAGTGAATGTGGGGATAATCACCCTCCGAAAGGAAGCTTAAACAGCACAAATGTTAAGTACCACGAGAGAGCTTAAAAAACAAAACCAAACATATATATAATGTGTTTCAAGCTTCGCGGGTCTACATCGTGTAGCATGTTTAGCTTCCTTCGGGTATTATCCACGTCATTGTATTCTGTTAAAGTTGGTAGCAAACGTTTCAGTCAGTAATCTCATATGCATGCCTCAGGCTTCTTATTTTTAGTGTTATTTATCTCATCGTGCCACGAGAATTAGACGCAATTTTTTTTACGTTTTGCACATAAATTTCATATAGACTTCCATACAGAAGCTGAGGATGGCTCAGATGAAGATTCTGCTGAAACTTGCTACAACTTTAACAGAAATATCATGCTGGATAATACCGAAGGAAGCTATAACAGAACATCACACACACCACCACACCACACACAATATATATATATAGTGTGTGTGTGTGTGTGTGTGTGTGTGTGTGTGTGTGTATTCGTTTTTAAGTTTTCGGCGGGTAACTCATGAAGCAGTTCCGCTTCCTTCGGCGTATTACTCACACATCATTTGTAGTGTTTTAAGAATCTGTAGCACGTTGCAGTTAGCAGAATCTCATCTGCGATACATCAGGACGCTTCTGTATTGAGTTTGTATGTGAACGGTCAGTCGGGTCACAGTCATTGTTCATATCCAGAAGAAAGAACACACACAAAATCCGCTAACCTCAACGCCCAATCCACACCACCAGCACGAGATAAATTCATGGCAAAAACAACGTATTACAGAACCAACACCGCTCGGCAGATAAGACACCATATAAAAGGACTGAAACTCATTCGCACCTCGGACTAAAGTAAGTCTTGACAGTCTCAACGTTCTCTCCACAAAAAACAACATCCCCAGCTTGATCCCACAAAACGAACACAACCATAACACATACAGAGACCTAGAAGATCAACAGACACTATTGCAACAGCATCGTCCTGCCTCACAAGAGGTGCACAGACACATATTACTAGTAAGATACTACAACAGCATTCACATCCAAGACTGCTTCAAACAGACCGAAAAATATGCAAGGCCGATTCCTTAAAACCCAAAGACAACATTGACCTGGAAAACCAATAGGCGTATACAAGTAGTCTTGTGCATCCATGCCCGGCCACATATCATTGGCATCGAGGAGCAAAGAAGAATACAGCTATACCCGCATGGAGAAACACAAAAATGCCGTAGAAAAAAAGCTTGGAACACACCTCCTCACTACTCCAACATAAAGCACAGGTATCAACACTCAACTTCAATGGCAACCAAACCTAGCCACTATACGAAAACCAGCCACAGAATCATCAGAGAGCCATAGAGATTGAACAAAGACCTGAAAGCATGAATAGAAGGGATGATTCCACCAGACTGTCAATCATTTGAAGCCTGCACTCTCAAATAGAAAGTCTCACACTACAAGAGCCGCAAACACCTGGGCACATAACAGACTTCCCTCTATACATCCAGCTCAAACACACCCGCACCACAGGCACCAGATGAAACCTGAGCTTCCTAAATTAGATAATAGCCGTCTTATACACGCAGCAGCCAAGCATGCACTGAAAGCTCCAACACAGGAACCTAGTGTTGCAGCCAATACCAAAGCAATAAATAAAGCAGAGAAAACCAGACAACCAATCCAAATCATAAACTAACGAACTCCAAGTCAAATAAAACATCCAGACCACGCTCCCACACCAATCAGGATGAGAGGAAAAAGAAACCATCCTGCATCAGCAGTAGCGCATAGCCTCAAAACTTTAAAAATAACGTACTGTGAGACCTCTGATCCCCAGCATAAAATCTCAATCACAGTAAGCCTTGGAACTGAATGGGGCAGATGAGCATTTTCGCTGACAGGTTTGCTTAACAATTTTAAAAGCACTACAACTGACGTAGGTGCATACATCCGGAAGCGAAAGCTGTACACAGGCACACTGGGTAAGTCCGCGAAAACTTAAAAAAACAAACTATATATATCAGGGCCACATTGTATATAAAAATATATTTGTGGCCGAATCGTGGGCCCACAAAACAGACAGAAGAACACCAGAAACACACCAATCAATCAAACTCCAAGGTCCATGTGACACAGACCTAGACTCTTAAGCCAATCAAGATAGACACAGCCTCGAATTATGAAACCAAAGACTCGCTGGTTAACGAGTGTTGAACCCAGACCATAACAGGAAGCGCCTATTGATGGCAGATGAGATTCTGCTGAAACGTTGCTACAACTTTAACAGCACTACAATGACGTGGGATAATACCCGAGGGAAGCTGAACAGCACATACATACATATACACACACACACACAGACACACACAGACACACACATTCACACGCACACACACATATAATTTATTATTTTGTTTTAGTAAAAATAGCTTGGAAGAAACTAGAAACTATAAGAAAATAAAATACATCAAGGCCTGCCTACCAGTATTACTTTCAGAAAATAAAATTAATGTTTTATGCTCCTCTCTTAAAGATAGAGGAGAATTCAATTCTTCCAAGGAGGCATGCAAATACAAAGAATTATGCAACATTCAAGATATAAGTATATTTTTGTTTTATAGGTTGCAAACAGAATGGCATCAAACTTATTATAATACACACATGCACACACACATTCTAAAAATACGAGTTCCAGGTATACTTGTAAAAGAAGAAACAGACATCCTGCGATCTCCAGAACTTAACATTACATTTATTGTACTTACGAAGGAGATGCTGATGAAAGCTTAGTAAGTACAATAAATGTAATTTTAAGTTTCGGAGATCGCAGGATGTCTATTTCTTATACGCACACAAAATCTCTTTTTGGTTTTGCAAGAAAATCACTTTAATTCAGGATGAAGTTTCAAGGAAGAAGAATCCTTAAATGACCATTTTATTTCAAGTATAACGACTATCGGTTCACCACCATTTGTGTAGTGATTGTTCAAAGTTACAATTTGAAAAAAGTAACGTGTTACTTTTGCACACTTAACCACTGTTGCAGCATTCCCCATGGTCACATGATCAAAATTTGGGTGCTTGGCAATTGTCATATATTTATGATAGTTACCCTATCCTGAAATCATGTAATCACCATTTCTGGCCTTCCCTGCTGATCAGCACTAAATTGGTGGAATTCTGGGGGTGGGGGGCACTTGAAGTGCTTGTGGACATGTAATTCTAGGCTGAGTCCTCTTTTGACTCCTCCCTCGGCTCTGCTGCTTCTTCTTCTAAACTTGACTTTGAACAAATGAATTTGGTGGATAGCTGCAGAAATCCCATGAACTATAGAAAACTCAAAGTATACTGGGCTCTCTGAAAATAAACTATTTGTGAACATTTAGGAAAATGTTAATAGAATATAAAATAATTTAACTTGGGTTTCAACGATATGGTAAAGAAAAAAGTTAAAAGAAAAAATGTAGTTTATAAAGACTAGTAATAATTGAATATGAAAAAAATATTTTAAAAATATAATTCTATGCTGCCTAAAAATATTCAAAATATTTTTATAACAAATCATGTAAATACCCACACAGGTATACTTGATGGATTAAAATTGTAAATGACATTATTTTAGCAACCTATTCAGAAAAAACAAAAAATACCAAGCTATTAAAAATATGATAGTCTTGGGTAAATTGGCTGTTTTGAAAGAGATGATTCAAGATTATTTTACTTCCAACAAAATAAAAATATGGAGCAATTAATTCCTACAAAATCAAAAGTAATTTGTTATAAATTTTATTAGTAATATTATATTTGAAGTACATCAATAATACATTTTATTTAAAATATTTAAATCCATTATCTCTAGCTTTATGTATGCCTATATATTCAAAGTTCGCTCAGCAGTTCCCTGGAAATCTGACCATTATTCTTCATCAACTTGCAAGGCAACTTTGATATAAATATATTTAAAGGAGAGCTTAGCAGACAAAGATGAGCTTAAACTTCAGTGAACCACTGACATCCAATTTAATATTGTTTGTCAATATTAATCATAAGTTTAATTATCATTATGGCAAACAAGTAAAAAGAAGAGCTTAACTGGAGATTAAATCAATCCCTAGGCTATTAGCATTTATTAGTATTCACAGTTGTAGCAGGATTTTCTGTGGAACATTCTGTCTCAATTAATAAGACAACTTGGTAAAAAGATTCTTCCTTTCATAAAATCACACTTAAGTCCATGTTAATTTGAAAGCAGATGTCTAATTTTAGGAATCTAGTAGTAATATAATAAGAGCTCTGGTGGTGCAGTGCTTAGAATGCAGTATTGGAGGCAGATTCTGCCCACAGCCTGCAGTTTGATCCTGAAAGGCCTCACAGTCTTAACTGTCCATCCTTTCAAAGTGTGGAAAATGAGGACCCAGATTGTTGGGGGTAATATGCTGATATTGTAAACCACTCAGAGAGTGCTGTGAGGCAGTATATAAGTCTAAGTGTTATTGCTATATTCAAGAAGAAAATCTTGCAATGTATAGAACGGAAGTCAATATTATGTACCTTCTCTCCTTCTTCAAGCAGTCGAAGCAAAGTTGTGTTATCAGTTTTTTCCTCTTCATCTATTGAGCTGCTCTCAGCTATTTGATCCTGGAGTTGCTCCTGGTTCTCCTCATCACCCCCATCAGGTGCCGAACGAGATCGCTTTAATGGTGGTTTAACGAGAACTGCATTGTATAACAGAATGCATCAACCACATGTTTATACTGTCAACAAGCTTTGTACTGTAGCTGAGTAGAGCTGCAAATCAGCAAGTCAACTGAAATAAATGCCTCTTTTACTGCCCTTTGAGATTTATGGCCATGCCTGTAAAGATCACATCTAAAAGAAGACAAAATTTCAGTGCAACCAGCAGCTACTGATCCAATAAAAAAATAGTTCAATCAACATCTCAATTTTACAAAGAGATGCTTGGTCAAAGGCAGTCAATAGTTCCATTGTGTTGCTTAGCAATGAAACAATAAATAATCTCTATCTGTCCTCTTAAGCTACTGAAGAGGCCTGTTTTGGGTATAAAATGAGGACATCAGATATATAATCTTGAGCACCAAAAGACAAGTGAGCTAAAAATGTGAACTGATTGGTTCACACATGGACCACAAGATACAGTAAAAGCTACAGATGGATGGGGAAAGTTTAGAAATTTGGCCTGGGCAAGCAGTGGATTGATTCGTCCATCCATATAAACAAGAATGAAAGGATGAGAGAAGTAAAAAAAAAAAAAAAANAGAATGAAAGGATGAGAGAAGTAAAAAAAAAAAAAAAAGAGTGCAAGCCACCTTTGCAATATTTTATGCTTCCTTAGGAGTGTCAAACTTGATCGCATCATGTGACATATTGCGACGGTTTTTGCCTTTGCGGAGTTGGAGTGGGTGTGGCCTGTGTGTGAGGCATTCGGCCCTACACAGCGAAATTAGAGGATCATATTCTTAATAAAATACCATGACTGCCTTTGGATACTGATTACATATTAAAAAAAAAGGGGGGGGGACATTTCAACTGAAAAGAAAGTTATTTGAAAAGTAAAAATGATTCAGCAAAGGAAAATATTTGTAGCTCAGGGTTAAGATGAGGGGTTCTTGGTGCTCTCTGAACTTGCCTATTTTCTTGCAGACATTTCATTACCCAGACTAGGTGTTAGTAAAGGAATAGGGTTTGCTCTCAATTTACATTCCACTGGCTTGCCCTGTCAGTTTCTTTGACAGGGCAAGATTCTTTGGTTGGGCTGTTTGGTTGGGCAGTTTTATTGTTGACATTTGGATGAAAAATGATTCATTTCTGCCTGTTTATATAAAATAATAGTTCATTAACTATTTCCCCAAAACAGAAAGGTGTCATTGATAGTTTTAACTTGTCAAATAGACACCAATTCCTAACTGAGGTGAGGGTGGGGGAAGCAGGAAAGAAAACACAACCTTTAACTTTTGCGATCGTATCTTCGCCGTGCTCGGGCTCTTGTTGTGCAGCTTCCCCTTCAGAACTCTCTTCAATGGCATCTTGAAAGACAGCTGGGTTTCCAGAAGCCAAGCGCATGTAATATTCTTTGCTGTCATAACTTATAGCTCTTCGATATCGTGCAGGTTTCTTAAAATATTTGAATTAGAAGATTAAGCAAATTAATATATGTTCTCAAGAAAATCTATCTGGGTGCACACAGAACCTCCTGACAGTCTACAGGTTATAATGGAGACAGGCCAATTGAGAGCTACATAGAACTTTCAGGCAATCAGTTAGGTTTGGAATTAGAAATTGAAACTATTAAGAAAAGGCAGTGTGACATTACTGTACAATCTCAAACCATTAGTATGTAGCAGACAGAGTTAAGAGTTGTTGTATTAGATCCGCATTTCCCATACTCAGAAACTTTAAGATGTGTGGATTTCAATTCCCAGAATTCCCTAGCCAGCATGTGTGGACTGCAACTCCCAGAATCCTCAATCAGCACGCTGTCAGCCTTGGAAGCCATTTTTTACTCGAAAGCTTTGAGGCTGCCATATTCAGTGCCTGGGAATTTGGGAGGGGAATTTCATTGTGAGGTAGAAGATTAGACTCAACAACATTCTTTCTCAGAGAGTCAAGGACATGTTGCCCTGCACCTGGAGGGGAGGGACTGGAGGGATGTCTCCAGCGGGAACGAAGATTTGATTGGGCCATGAGATGGACTGATGGCTGCAAGGATTGCATCTTTGATTTTCTTTTGGGAAGGGAAAACCCGGGACTCTCAGATTCGGGTTTTCCCAGATGTGCCAATATGACAACTGTAAAAAAAATGGGACTTTGAAGAAATGTCTATCTCTGAGTTTATTGGTTTGGAATTGGTTAGTTGAAATGCTGACACATGCATGGGATACCAACTTCCAGAACTCTCCAGCCAATATGTGCATGGAGTTGAAGTCCATGCATTTAAAAGTTGCTGAGGTTGAGAAACGCTGTATTAAATCAAGATGTGAAGAGAATACAGCAACACCCCCTGAAGTGTATATTTACTGTAGATTGTTAATCTTACAACAACAGAGTTACTAAGAAAGCACATAAAGCCAACCATGGAAGCTTTGTTACGATTGCCTAACATGCAGAGAGATTTCTAGCCACTCGGCCACCCGTGGATGTCTTTTTCTTTCTTTACCTTTTGGGGAATGGCATCATCAGATGTCTCCGGAGCCTTACTTGAGAAGTCAAACTGAAAACAGGGCATTAAATATGAAAACATGAGGGGAAAATAAATCACTCTAAAGAACGAATATTGGCATGATGATGGCATGCTCACTTGGCTAAAACTATCAGAATCTATTTTGGTCAAGCCTTCAAAATACCACATTGAATCTTTTCTCTGCATCATGGATTGTGAGGCGGTGGGGGGGAAATGACACATCAGCATCTTGATCCATTAAAAATAGTTAGAACTGAGGTTAAACTCTATTTCAGGGGTGTCAAACTTGTGTCATCACGTTGGTATCATGTGACATATCGCAACTTTCCCCCCTTTCGCTAAACTGGGTGTGGGAGTGACCAGCTNGGGTGTCAAACTTGTGTCATCACGTTGGTATCATGTGACATATCGCAACTTTCCCCCCTTTCGCTAAACTGGGTGTGGGAGTGACCAGCTCGTGACGCATCCAGCCTGCAGGCTGTGAGTTGACACCCTTGCTCTACTTAATTGCAAATGGATATAGGATCTGAATCAATAATCTAGGAAAAAAAATGCATATAGAGGTAGTCCTCGATTTACAACAGTTCGTTTAGTCACCGAGGTTATAACAGCACTGAAAAAAAGTGACTTATGACAGTATTTCACACTTACGACCATTACAGTATCCCCATGGTCATGTGATCTAAATTCAGACGCTTGTCAACTGGTTCATATTTATGACAGACTGCAGTGTCCCAGGGTCATGTGATCTCTTTTTGTGACCTTCTGATAAGCAAAGTCAATAGGGAAGCTGAATTCATTTAACAACTGTATTACTAACTTAACTACTGCATTGATTCTTTTAACTGTGGCAAGAAAGGTGTAAAATGTGGTAAAACCTAAGAACTGTCTTGCTCAGCAACATAAATTTTGGGCTCAATTGTGGCCATAAATTGAGGAGTATCTATTTAGTATTTTAGCAATTCTCAATTAATACTCTCAATGTTCAGTCTGCAAGTACAACAGATTATTAAAAGCCAGGCTTCTAACGTCCAAATATGGATTATCACCTTCCCATGTATTTTTAATCAGTCCAGCTCCCCCTGCATTAGCTTTTAATTCAGCAGATTAAATGTAAATGGTCAATCCTGTATGGTAATCTACTAGTGTCTCATTATATTTCATATTTTTGTTGCCTGCCTAGAAGTATAAATACAAGGAAATCACAAACCATCTTTCAGGTAAGTACCTCTGGCTTGAGGCATCATATAGATCTGGTCTGCACATTAGGACAGGGGTCCCCAACCCCGGGTTACGGACCACTACTGGGCCATGGCCTATTTGGAACTAGGCTGTATGTCAACTCATAAAATATTTATCTGGTCTTTTAGAGTTGCCAACAGAAAGGGAGGTGGGGGTAGTGTAGCAGCTACAAAAACAAAACTGCATTCCATGGATGTTTCACAGATAGTTTCCAGGCAATCGAAGTTTCTGCCTGCAAAATTCTAACTGGAGAGTATGATTGATGACTTTTGGCTATGGATGTGTCCCATCGGAGAATATGAATTATGATACACCCAGGGGGTGGGGGAAAACCAGGGTCAAGGGTGACAATGAATGATGTGTCTCAGAGTTGGCTACACCCAGGCAGCACCAGCATGTCTTCTCCAAATAAATCTTCTTTGAGCTTTGAAAATCAGGCTAGACACTCATGATTTAAATGGAGGTCACTACTGGAGCTCTGACACTGGCAGCGTCAGGCCGGTGCATGTTGGCCTGAGCTGTGTACATGTGTGCAGACATGCAGGTCTGCCATGCGCATGACACCATTCCCGTCTCTCCCTCTCAGCTGGGCTGCCAAGCCGCAAAAGTTGGGGACTGCTGCATTAGGACATAAAGCAAGACACAGATGACTTGACTTTGGTTACACTCTGACTGAAAGATTGGACAAGTGGATTGTAGAAAAAGAAACTCAAGGGAAAAAAGCCATGGAGCTGATGTAGCTCAGGCAGCAACCCCAAACATTTGTTGGTGACAATCTCTTAAGAGATAAATCAACCTCTATCAATAACCCAACAGCAATGCTCTCCCAGAAAACTTCAATAAATCCACAGCCAATGAATATTAATGGCCAATAAATATAGGTTGCATTACAGATGACAGTTATTGCTATGAATGTTATTTACAATGATACAAGCAATCAAATAGTGTTCCAATCTACAAATAAATGCTCTCATGCATTTACGCTTACCAGCAAATTGGTCTCGTGTTCAGTATCCGGCATGTAAGGATACTGCACGTAAAACATGTCATTTCGTACCATCTTCTTCCTCATCCGGCACGGCCCTTCTGTCATTTCCAGCATCCATTTGTCCAGGTGAGAACCGATGGGAGGCCCCCAAAGGCCCCTCTCCCGTAACAACTCATATTCAATTTGAGACCACTCCTCTGTCACGTACTTCAAGGCATTTTGCTGACGCTAGAAAAAGGAAATGGAAAAGAAAGGAAAGACAGGGTCAGCTGTCATTTTATCATTAGCCACCTTCTATAATAATTCTCCTTACAATAATTCTGCAAACCTTTCATGACCTAAGGCAAAGCAAACAAATAAATGAACAAACCACAATGAATTCCTTGAACCTTTAAAAAATAAAGCTTAAAGATTTATAGTTGAAGATTTAGTGGGGTGGGCAGCTGGGGGTTCACAGGGGTTCGGGAGAGCCCCTAAGATTCTGCAGTTCAGAGAACCCCTAAACCCCACTCCTGGCTGGCCCCACCCACCCCACTCCTCCCCTCCCAGGAGTCTCTACATGGCCTGTTTTGGAGGCAGGTAAGTGCAGGGTGTGCACAGAGGTTTGGGGAGGGCGAAAAATGGGCCTCTCAGAGGTTCAGGAAGGCCGGAAACATTTTTGGCTCCCAGAGAGCCTC
Organism: Laticauda laticaudata; assembly: GCA_004320025.1. Lineage (NCBI taxonomy): Eukaryota > Metazoa > Chordata > Lepidosauria > Squamata > Elapidae > Laticauda > Laticauda laticaudata. The sequence goes on from BHFT01080673.1 coordinate 10,173, forward strand.
CGGAGCCTGGGGAGGCAGTTTTCGCCTTCCCAGAGGCTCAAGAAAAGCCTCCGGAGTCCGGGGAAGGCAAAAACACCCCTTCCCCGCTGTGGTGCAGGAGGCCAACTAGGCCATGTCCACCTTGGCCACGCCCATCCAGCAACCCAGCAGAGAGCCGCCTGCTAAATTTTTTGAAACCCACCCTTGTTTAGATACCTACCTTACCTATGGAGTTTATAGTCAAAGCTAAGATCTATTCTTGAAGGAGCTTTTAATATTAGATTTGTAAATGTCTATGATGTTTTACAGTCATCCAGGTTCATGGTTGTCCCAAGGTGCTTTTTTTTTCCAGAACTGAAAGAAGTTTCCTTTTCAGTTCTTCAGAAGAAGCTTCTTGGATAAGAAGCAAAACATCTTCAAGCAAATATGGATTAAAAGACTATTAATTTCACTTACCTCTTGATATTCTTTATACTGCATGTCTACCAAGTCTTTAACCACAGCAATGTGAGTAAACATCCACTGAGAAATCTCCTAAGGGTAATAATACAAATATTATTGTAGGCATATTTATAATGATAATATTATTATTGTTAATTTTGAACTTGTTTTGCCTTTTATTAATTCTGTTAAGTTACCTGTGTTGATAGATTATGTTTACTAAGTCCACTTTCTTTTCTGTTTCTTCTTGATCCGGTTAGTTTGGAGAGGCCAAAACCACTGCTGACTCGAGATAACTTTGATTGAGTTGCTGGAATCAATGCTTCTCCTCTACTGATGCATTTCTTTTCATGAGCTGGAAGATAAAACAATTGATCAAAATGCAATAACTGTACTTTACAACTCCCCAGATAGAAATTATAAGTTATGTCAACTGCAAGAAAACTTGTATAAGATGTTTTATAGATGGCATTTAGCACTGGCGAGGTTGGCAAGGATGTTTAAAGATAAATCAGCTAAATGTTGGAGATGCCACAAAACACCTGGGTCATATTATCATACGTGGTGGACATGTGTAGAAGCTAAAAGATATTGGAACAAAAATGCATATATGGTTGGAAAAGATGATATAACAGCATATTGATTTAAAACTTGAAATATTTCTATTGGGGATTTTACCTGAAATTTATAGTAAAGAGAATGTATATTTGATTATTAATGTATTAACTAGAATTAGCTAGAATTGTATTTGCTCAAAATTGGAAAAGTGAAGAGTTTCCTATTGATGAAAATGTGATCAGAAAAATATTAAAATGTGCAGAAATGATTGGATTAACACCTGCAATTAAAGAGAAGGAGCAAACCAAATATTATAAGATATGGGAACTATTTTATCGATGGCAAGAAAAAATATGAAAGCTAGAAATAGCTAGTAGATTAATGAAATATAGAAAATATGTTAATAGAATTAAACATGTTAAGAGGAATGTTATAGTAATAGAGATAGTATGTATATTAACAAGATAAGAATAAGAATAGAGAATACTAAATTATGAACATGGATGTAAACTTTAATTGTTACTGCACAAGATATTTGTATCCAGATGATACACTATTAAATGGAAGATGAATTGTGTGTACTTTAAATAAAATTTAAAATTTTTAAAAAAAAAAAAAAAACCCTACAAAACATTACCATCTAATATAATCCAGACCATCATGTTGTTCTACAAAACCTCCAAGGAAATTTCAACAAAACTTCAGAGATCTACTTGCTTATAAGACCCAAATTAAGTTTTGGTTGGATTCAGAGTCCCTTGCACTTCTACAGAGATCACACTATAGCATGGGTGGTCAAACTCAGACCATCACATTACTGCCACATGACATTTCATGACGTTTTCCCCATTCGCTGACCTGGGTGTGGGTGTGGCCTGTGCATGACACATCCGGCCTGTGGCCCGCCAGTTTGACACCCCTGCAGTATAGGAAACTTCCTTAGCAGAGTTGGTTAAGGGATTTCCTGGACCAGATGATTCTAGCACAGTTTGGAAGAAAACCTGTAATGTTCAAGTGTGGGCAATTGTGCTCCGAAGACCCCTTAGAACTATGAGTGTGTTTGAATCAAAAAATTCTGAACTCCAAGCAGTCCAGTTCAAGTTCAAAGCCATTGTTTCAAAAATCTAAATGGGCTAGTCCAAAAATTCTGGAGACATTTCAAGTATAAAATGTTTTAAGTTCAAAACATTTTGAACATCATTTCACAGAACAGATTATGTCCTAAATTCCAAATCGGTGCATTGAATCCCCCCCCCCCTTACCTAAGTGATTCTGCCAACATTTTAAACTGGCTTCTTCAATAAGAGACTTTGCAACTGTCATATCCACATGGCCTCTGTCATTGACGGGAAGGGATACTTTGAAAGCCTCCTCCAAAACTTGTTTCTTGCTATAGATCAACTCTGTCCACACGCGATTCACAGCTTTAAGGAGAAGTTGGCGACCTACATATGCAAACAGAACAAATAAACTGTGATCAACTGTGAAAATCATGGCACTGAAAAAACTGCTGAGAGCTAAATATAATAAGACATTTATCTAAGCATCATTTTAGCATTATTGCTGTACAACTTGCAGCGATTAAGTGCCAACATGATCCAGGAAAGTATCTGTAGCAGCATAACTTTTGTTTGAAAAGCAATCAGTTCTAATGCCAGAGACTTGCTATGTCAACTTAAGGTGAGATACTAATGTAAAGAAAAGATGATAACACACAATTTCTGTAAGCTTATAATTTAACTCTAAAAAGTTCCCTCTAAAAAGGACTGCCCTTTTTTCCAACTTTGACTTTAGAGCCACATAAAGCTTAGTACAAGTAGTCTTCAATTTACGGCCACAATTGGGACCAGAATTTCCATTGTTAAGCAAGGTGGTTGTTAAGTGAGTGGTGCCCAATTTTGGTTGTTAAGTGAACCACTGCAGCTATTAAGTGAATCACATAGTTGTTAAATGAAGTCAGGGAAGGTCACAAATGGTATCACAAATGGGATGCTGCAACCATCACAAACACATACCAGTTGCCAAGAGACTGAATTTTGGTCACATGACCATAGAGATGCTTTGGCAGTCATAGGTGCGAGGACCAGCTGTAAGTCATGTTTTTCAGTGTTGATGTAACTTTGAACAGTTGCTAAACAAATGGTCGTAATTCGAGGACACCCTGTACTTGATATTTGACAGGCTAACTTTCTTCTAGGTTGAACTCAGTCACCCAAACAAAATGGAAATACCCCATTCCACACGTTGGAAACCAAGAGATAGCATTTTTGTTAGAATGACAACAGAACTTAGACTTTACAATCTAAGCATATATATACTTTACACACAGAGAGAGAGAGAGAGAGAGAGAGAGAGAGGGAGGGAGAGAGAGAATGAATATACCACTACAGTGCTTTACAACCCTCTCTAAGTGGTTTATAGTCAGCATACCGCCCTCCCAACAGTCTGGGTCCTCATTTACCCACCTTGGAAGACTGAATCAACCTGGAGCCAGTCAGGATCAAACTGCTGGCAGTCGGCAGAATTAGCCTGCAATACTGCCTTCTAACCACTGTGCCAGCACAGCTCATAATAATCCTAAGTATGGAATTATGTCTCTGATCAGCCGTCTGTTGGCGCTGAATTTTCCATGTGTCTAGCAGCAGCTAAAATGTTATTGTTGCACTCTCTCGTTTGTTTGCCGTTTCTACAGATTCCGCTGAGCGACAGAGAATTACGTCTAATTCTAATGCATTCCTGACTGCAGCTTAGCAGGGTCTATTTAAAGTGGATATGCAGCCTATCATCACTTTAATTCTCTACCTAACACTCTCAAACTGCTTGCTGTCAATTAGGCCTCTTCCAGCCTACACTTCAATCTGCTGAGCTGAAGTCTACTTAGCATTTCCAATGTGTTCTTCATGGCCCACTGACTCTCTAACACAGGGGTGTCACACTTGATTTCATTGAGAGCCACATCAGGGTTGTGTTTGACCTGGTGTGGGGGGGACGGGGACGGACGGAGGGACGTAGGTGTGGCCAGCTCAACGTCAATCATGTCGGGGGGCCAAGTGTTAAGGCAGGACTTTCTCAGACCCTCCCTCCCTCTCATTATGATCTCCCTTTCTCCCTCCCTCCCTTTCCTTCTATTTCCTTTATTCTTTCTTCTTCCTTCTTCTCTTTCCTTATTTCTTCTTCCTTGTCCTCTTCTCATCTTCCCTTCTTTTTTTTTGTCCATTCCTCTTTCCCTTTCTCCTTTCCTGTCCCTTCTTGCATGCTCAAATGCAAAAGGGGGAACATTTCTCCTTTTCTTTTGTTTTTAGTTTGTTTTGGTAGCCCTCTGCCACCAAAAATGGAGCTTTTTTTGTGGGAGGGCGGCACAAACAGTCACCTGAGCTCTGTTTTCACTGGCACAAGCACCACAGGCCAGTCATTTGCTGTTTCCAGGGAGGCCCCCACGGGCCAGGTCTAAGCACCCCACAGGTTGAATGCGGCCTGCGGGCCTTGAGTTTGATACCCCTGCTCTAAAAGATCAGGGAAAGGATAGGAAAAGAGGAGAAGCACAACTAGCAAAGTTTGACCCGTATTTCAGCCTAACATGCTAAAATGCTTCACGGCGTATCATTACCTTCCCCGACATCTTGACTGTAGACTCCATCGGGCTCCACGTCAGAAGGTATCATGATGTGCCATGTGGTCATTCTGGCCTCTGCTTCCAGGCCAAAACCCTCAACGCTGCTGTAAACATCATCCAATAAGGTTAGACGTGAAGGAGGGATATTTGCTTTAGAAAAGCTGTGGGGGGGAAGGAGAGCTGGTCCTGATATAAATAGACAGGTTTCTGCATTTATAAATATACACATCTTATTTCCTGAGCGTCTCAAGAAGCTCATAGTGAAAAAGGTGCAATAGTGAACAGGATAGAATCATTGAAAGGCAACAGCCAAGCAATGCCTCATGTGGGCCAGTGCTAAATTAAAAATACAACATTGATATGCTACGGAGATTGGAGAGGCAGGTTACTATTGTATCACAAGGTGTTCTATTTTCAAACTGTGATTAAATGTTATTTATTTTATTCATTTGTATCTCACCTTTATCATTTTTACAGAATTCAAAGCAGTGAACGTATCCAATACACCTTACTCTTCTTCTTTTCTCCACAACAACAACCCTGTGAAATAGAGTGACTGGCCCAAAGTCATTCAGTTGACTTTTATGGCTAAGGCGGGCCTAGAATTCAGCATTTCCAATTTTCTAGCCAGGTGCCTTAACCACTAAACCAAACTGCCTTACCAACCACAAGACCAAACAAATTATTGTTATGTATGAATACAAAAGGTTCTGAATTATCTGTAATATTACCTCCCAAAAATTAGCTGTGGTGTTAGCACCTGCAGGAAACATTACATTTATTAAAAAGGCAAAGAAGCAGTTTATCGCATGTGTTAGGGCATCCCTTTCAACTAATATTTCATTATAAGCTACGTTTCCTAGGCTGGAAGAAGGAAAAAAAAATACACTTCAGAATTATGTAGGTAAAGTTGAAGAAAGATCATTCTATGTTTTTATGTAGCTATTAGCATAGCATTAAATTACAGGGGGTCCTGTAATCTTTGTAGAACTCCTGGCTCTCTAAATACATTGCACCATCAGCTCTACAAAGGCAGGAATCCTTAGTGAAGGAGTACAACAAACTGACAATTTGCACAACAGCTGTCTAACAACTCTGATGTTAACACACAGTGGAAAGCCAAATGGGCTGCTGAACCCCAGACACATGACCTTGCACAAATGGTGTCAGATTTTAACCTGCCAGAATTGGTCAACTCTGAACAGGATCCGTACCCAACATGGTGTCTGCTAGGACTCATTGTTTAAGTGGGGTCTTGTCTCTACCCCTCATTGTGACTCGACAAAATATCCATCACATTGTGTCTGAATGTCCATCAAGAGCTTTAACATTTGAACTACTATAAGTCCATGTATTTGCTGTATGCTAAATAAATAAATGGAGTCCTTGGTTTAAAAATGAACTGTGTATAAATGATGAATAACTGATCGCAAACATGTAAACACTTTTTTTCTTTTTTTTATATGTTTTTGTATTTGCCTTTGTTTTGTAAAATAAAAATGAAAATAAACTACAGGTAATATTTGGGCAACAACCACTTCTTCAGTGAACATTGGAACTTATGATGGTGCTGAACAAGTGGTGCTTACAACTGGTCCTTGAGGTTCCAGCTGTTACATTGCCTAGTGGTCCCATGATTGCAATCTGGGACTTGGCAACCAAGCTGGGTTTCTGACTGTTGCAGCATCCCACGGACACATGATTGTGATTTGCAATGTTCCTTCTTGGATTTCCACAAACATAGTCAATGGGGAAGCTGAACAGAAGTTTTATGAAGTCCTTGTTCAATGACCCGTGGTCCTTTGCTTAATGATAGCAACAGGGAATTGTTGTAACTGCTGTTGCTAAACAGCATGGTCACATGACAATCATGTTGCTTAGCAACAGAAATTCTGCTCCCACTTACTGTTGTTGAATGAGGACTTCTTGTATCACAATTTCTAGAAAGAAAGCATATGGAATATCAGAACACTCTGTGTCTTTTCATTCTCACTTGAGTGAGGTAAAGGTCAATTATATAGTACAAATTTATAATGCTGCTACTTCAGCCAACAGATGGGAGTTCTCATTATTTAAATGCCTCCCACACAAGGTCCTAATGTTCACGCAAAAAAAAAAAAAGCCTAGTGTGTCATGGGGAAAGTAATGTACAAAAAGTGAACCTCAGATTATGAAAAATTGATAGATTTAATTGGCAAAAGTTGTGGCAGTTATAAATTCCAAGCAACGATCAAGATTCATTTTTGCAAATTAGCTTCTCTAAAGGAAGACCAAGAAAGGACTGTTTGTATCAGGTGAACACCTTTCTTTTTAAGCTGATGAAGCAGATGAAAAGGAATTTTGAATGTGCTTCTTTGACAAATTATCATCAGAAGTCCTGTCACTCATGCAAACTCAATACATCTTCATTATTTCAATATTTATGAGTAGAAGCTGGTATCTGAAATAATTCAGGGATACAAGAAAAACTGGTATCAGATACAGCATCTAAACTTTCATACATATATAAAAAGCCCTTCAAATCTGCTTGTCATTGTCTTTTTAGTTTCGATATCCAGTTTCTCCAGAATTAAAGCTCTATTTCTACAAGGAATTGGTTATTCTACTTTGCCTTCCTAAATATCAGAAATATGAGCTATGTTTTATAAATCACACCTATAAAAAGAAACTTAATGTTAATCATCCTGATGATTACACAAAACAAACCATTTATTAAATCAACAAAAATGGAAAGCGTATGCTCTGGGACACTTACCTTCCTGCATAAAGATTAATCAAGCAATGAGCCAGACAGCTGATGAATTCTTGGTCGTGATTTGTGGGACCCAGGATCAGGCTTCGGTTCACAGTAAGCATCCTTAGGGAGTCGAGAAGAGCAACTTGCTGGGGAACCGTTTTATGTGGTCTTGAGAATTGGTACAAGATGGTCCTGTTCAGGCAGTGATAAATAGCATCCAGGGATAATCCTTGAGATCTTCTTTTTGACTTTAAAAACAACAGCAGCAGCACACAAAATAAAATTTTAAAGAGAGAAATTATAACAATACCGTATACTTTTGTTTCTGTGCTTTTAAGCACATTTTCAGCAATGATTTTCTCTGCTAAATGAGAAGGTTCCATTATCTTGGAAATTAGCCTAAGTCATTGCTAACACTGCCCCTTGTTATTAAAAATATTCAGCAAAATCCAATTTTCACTCTTTCCTGTTAAAGCAAAAAAAAAAAGTTAAAATACGATGAAGCTTTTGATAGATCTGCAGGACTCATTTTTCCCCTTCAGCCCATCTACTGAACAAAGCCACAACTGTTTGGCAGCTTTGAAGGTTGGGAAATAGTTGCCCCGGTTGCTCTAATGTGATTGCCAGATACAAGATCTGACTTCAACAACAGAAGCTGCTGTTTGTGCCAATACAACTGAGCAAGGAGGAGAAAATTGGTTTAAGAGGAGATCATCTCCAAGTTGTGAACAAGCAATTGGCCCACTACGACTTTGATTCAATGAAGTATGAGAAAGGGAAAGCATAAAATGCATACATATTTCCATCTTTACTAAATGTTTTTATGGAAAGAAATATTTAAAGAAAAACAAGTATAGGAAATATTGTCTGTCTACGTAGCCAATGGAACTTTTCTTTAAATACAAAATCATGTGAGCATACCTGTGCAATTAATTGGAGTGTGAAATCTATAAGCAACTTTGATTCCTTGTTGAACATCCCTTGCCAAAGTTTATCTACCACACGCTGCGTGAAATAGAATACATTGTTTACAAGCACCTGGTAGCTTCCTCCACTGGTGATAGGCAAAGATGCATCCTCACCTACACAAGGAAAACAGAAGAATTTCATTCCCAAAATGAATACATACAAAAAATAATAATACTCCAATTCCACCATCCAAGGAACAGAGCATATAAGGACATTCCATAAAACTAACATCAAGACCAGAAAATAATTTCTTCTTTGAAATATCATTATACATTACACAGTATCATTATGCAGTATCAGAACAACTGCTCTTATTTCAATGGATCATTCTCAACTAGAATAAATTGTAATTTTTAATTGATGTGTAGAAACAACATTTTGCATTTATAGCAATTCATCAGTTGTGTTCTTTTGAGGATTTGAAGAAGGTGTATTAGGGATAAAAACATGCAAACAAATGTTTACCCAATAACACATCAGCGGCAAGCAAGTGGTCCATAACAGTATCCAAAATATAAGTCTGAAATTCTTTTTGTTGGGCCCTTGTTGATCTTTCTGGAGATGCCTAGAAATGCAGAATAAGCATAATAAGATATGATTGGAAAAAGCGATTCGGAAATGTTACTCTAAACTCTGGGAAATTTAAGATGCATTACACATTGGACTGTCTGGCACTTGGCACAAATAAAACTTTTCATCCAATGTATTTAGTGGAATGGTGAATAATAAAGTATTAACATGTTAGTCTTAATTCTTTCCCTCAGAAATTAACAATGACCTGAGTATAAACTAATGGGAAGCCCATGTCTTTTACATATTTCCACGCAAAACAAAAATTCTACTGAGCAACAAAAATAAAACTGATTATAATTTTCTAAGATACATTATCTTTAATTTATTGAGGGGAGGGGTTAGGTTATTCAAAACCAGAGGTAGGGAACTATGGCCCTTTATGACTTGCGGGCCTCAACTCCCAGCATGGCTGGCTCAGGAATTCTGGGAGTTGAAGTCCACAAGTCAAAAAAAGCCCAGTTCTTTAAGACAGCTTTCAGCAGAATATGTTGGCGAAGCGAATAGAAATCACTTGAGAACGCAATTCCCTTCCCGTTGCCAAAGTAGAAAGCAAATAATTCTCTCCTCTTTCCTTATGGTTCTGAAATGTATGTTAAACAGAGCAGATAAATGGAAAAATGGACCTTGATGGGGAAAGAGGCAGATAACACAAACCAGATGGTTACCCATTCCTTGGTGTAAAAGAAAACATGATAAAGGCCATTATTTATATTAAAAGATACTAAATCGGTAGAAGAAATGAGGCTTGGAGCCTTTATAGAAATGTGGTTTTAAAGGAAGGCATTGGGTCAGATCACAGTAAGGTTATCCCACTCAGAGGTGGTATTCAGCTGGTTTGGGCTGGTTCTGGCAGATCAGTAGTGAAAATTTTGACTGGTGGGGAGAACCAGCAAATACCACCTCTGGCTGCCCCACTCACCTGCCCCCACTCTTACCTCTCCTATATTCCTTTGTTTATTAGCTCAGCTTATTCACACGGCAGAGTGGATTGCTGCACGAAGCGAGCTCTCCAAACCAGTAGGATTTTTTTTTAAACTCACCACTGATCCCACTGTACTATCAGATGCTATATTCCAATCTAGTTTGATTTATATTGCTCCCAGGTAACAGTTCTGGGAGACATCATAAATGTTGTTGCTAAGTGCAGGGCTACTTTGCATTCTTGCAGCCAAAAGCCCTGTGATCATTGTAACTGTGGCATCTATCGCCAAACTTCTATCTTCCTTACTTAAAATGGCCTTCCCACCCATAACATTCGGAACAGTTTTCTGCTTTCCTTGTGTAAAACTTTTCCCTAACAAGTAGGAATTGCGATAAAGAGCAGGGGAGAAGATTCTTTGGTACATATTCCTCACCCCAGTTGTGTCTGTCACTTTTCTGAGCTGCTTCCCACCTCAATGAGTTCAAGGGGGAAGACAAGCTGACAAATGTGGAAAAATAATTCTTTAATAAGTTTTCCTTTTTTCCTAATTAGAAGGTACTGTAGCTACAAAATTAGAAATGGGATATACAGATAGAACTGCCCTTATGTTTTGGGCAGAAAAATCTTTCTGAGGAGATAAGAGTGAAACCTACTAGCCTTCTCGAGCAGTGATGGCGCAGTGGCTAGAATGTGATACTGCAGGCTACTTATGTTGCCTGCCGGCTGCCTGCAATTTAGCAGTTTGAATCTCACCAGGCTCAAGGTGGACTCAGCCTTGCATCCTTCCGAGATTGGTAAAATGAGGACCCAGATTGTTGGGGGCTAGAGGCTGACTCTGTATATAAGTTTAAATGCTATTGCTAGTGCTTCTTAAGTTGCAAAGCATTGCAAGACTCTCAAAATTATTCTGATATGGTAGTGGTTCTCAATCTTTTCTTCATCAGGGACCCCCAAGACTGAACTGAAGATTTAAATTGTAATATTTCTTCAAGTCTTCACAGACCCCCTGTTACAACATCACAGGGCCCCCAGGGGTCTATGGACCACAGGTTGAGAATTACTGTGATAACAATAGCAATAGCACTTACAGTAAAATACCACTTCACGGTGCTTTACAGCCCTAAGTGGTTTACAGTGTCAGCCCATTGCCCCCAACAATCTGGCTCCTCATTTTACCGACTATGGAAGGATGAAAAGCTGAGTCAACCATGAGCCGATGAGACTCGAACTTCTGAACTGCTGGCGGGCGGCAGTCAGCAGAAGTAGCGTGCAGTACTGCATTCTAACCATATGCAAAGCCCATTAACTACGGTAGCAACAGAATGTTGAAAATATCCAATGTAACTTCTCTTTTTGCTTTAAAAAGCAACGATAAAATACTAAATTTACCTCCAGAAGAAGATCTATTAAAGGAGTTTGCTTGCTTGCAGGTGTAAGGCAGAGATTATCTATTATCAGCACACGCATAAAGTCGAACACAAACTTCTTGGCAGGATGGTTGGTTAAGAAAGTCTTAGACCCAACGTTGCAATACTCTGATTGGCTCCGATTCATCCCCGTATCAGAGGCAAATGCTTTGAACTCTTCAGCTGGAGATCCGGCATCATCATCTAAATCAGTTACCTGTTTTTGAAAAAGGAATCAGTCATCGCCGTGACGTATGACCATTTTTTTTCACACTTATAACCATTGCAGCATCCCCACGGTCACGCAATCAAAACTCAGATGCTTGGCAACTACTCATATTTATGACGGTTGCAGTGTCCCGGAATCATGCAATCATCTTTTGTGACCATCTGACAAGCAAAGTCAATGGGAAAGTTGGATTTCTTTAACAATCGTGTTACTAACTTAACAGCTGCTATGATTCAGTTAGCAACTGTGGGAAGAAAAGTCATAAAATGGGGCAAACCTCTCTTAACAACTATTTTGCTTAGCCATAGAAGTGTTGGTCTCAGTTGTGTCGTAACAGCTGTTTAGGAATGGCAAGAGCAGAACTCACTGAAATAAATGTGTCTCTTGGCAACTGAACTGCCTCTCTTAGCAAAGGAAACATTGTGCCCAATTATGGTTGTAAGTTGAGGACTAATTCTGCAGCAGCACTTAACTAATCTAGGATGATCTTGGATGTTAAACACAGACAACCCTGCAAAAATACTTGAAAGGTGGACATGAGAATTCCCAGCTGTTGGAAAGTTGAAAAAAAAAGGGCACAATTCACTTAACAACTGCTTTTGCATAGCAAATGGAAATTCTGGTCCAAGTTGTGGTCATAAGTCAAGAACTAGCTTTCTTATAATTTCTCCTAAACGTGCATCAGAAGCTAGTCTTGATTTATGTACTACAATGCAAGTACATACGTTCTTGGAAGCCAGAGGCATCCTATGGTCAAGTAAATATGATGCGGCAAAAAAACACACACACTCTGTCATTGAGCCTAGAACACTGGTGGCTAATTTTTTTGGGCTCCTGTGCCAAAAATTGTGCGTGTATTAGCATGTGCGCACTCGCATGCACTCAGAATGTAATACGCCCTCCCCCCCCCACCTGCACTGCGCCTCACAGCTGACGTTTCAGCTGGTTTGAGGCCTTTTTCGGCCTCCCAGTGGCTTGGAAAAAGCCTCTGCAAGGCTTTTCAGGCTGAACAATATACCCGTTTCATCACTTCTGGTATTACATCAGCTGTGAGGCATGCGCATGCGCAGTAAGGTAAGTTTGCCTGCAGCTCGCGTGCCAGCACAAATGTGGCACGCATGCCATAGGTTCACCATCATGGGCCTAGAACAACAGATGGTGCTAAGAAGGCCTACAAGCTGTCTATTGTCACAAAGGATTTAGACAACTGCTCTGTCCTTCCTCCTCCCATACAGAGACATGAAGCACGGTAGAGTGACTTTAAATTTGGGTTTGTCCAAATGGGAAAATTTGATATCATAAAAACCATGCCTCTAAAAAGGTATCTGCTGAGAATATGACAAGACAGAAAGAGACTAAGTAGAAATGTACCCAGGCAAAATATTCTATTAAACAAAATTTAACTATGATAATAAGCAGATTAAATTCCTAATTACGAGCTAAGAAGATACTGGAAAGGACATAATGAAAGCAGTATAATTTTCCACCCAGAATGTTCAGCAGCTGCTGTCAATACGGTGCAAAAAAAAAAAAAAGTAAAAAGTTGATGACGTGTGGCTTAAACCTTCACTCTCAGAGGTTAAAGTCGTATCAAGTGTTAATTCCCTTGTGAGAGCTGCAAAGCCTCTTGAATCTGACGGTATTAATCCGTGTATGAGATTTCATAAAGCTCCCAAAGGCTTCCCAACAGCAGTGAAATGCTTTTCTTCCCTTTAGCCTCTTAAACATAAATATGCATAATACTCTAATATTGGGACCTATACAGCTGATTGGGCTTGCCAAAATTTCAGGTTTTTCCTCATGTAAGACTTAATGCGGAATTGGGCATTTTTTGGGGCAACCATAACACTAAACAGGTTTCAGAAATCAGAAATCATCTTTTGCATGAATAGTCAGCTGGTAATTACAGCACAGGCGGCTCTCAGTAACTTACCTGTGGATAAATCTTTCTATTCAATTCTATTTATGTTTGCTAATTAAATGCTCAAATCAATTTCCACACCATATATTTGGAGGGTTGTTTTTTTTTTTAAAGGGAAGGAGTTCTTGTGTTTCCTACCATTTCTGAATATGGCCGAATGTTGAAAGGGAACACGGTAGCTGCCAGCGCACAAAGAAAATCTGGGCTCATCCACATTGAAGCTAAATCTGGGACATTATGATACAGGTATCGAAAAAACTGCATCAAAGTGACGGGATATTCGCGGAGCCAAGAACCTTCTTCCTCTGACTGCCAAGGCTGCAGGGCAAGGAAACATTAGAAACTTTATTCGTTTCAAAGATAAAATAATGTGAAATAACAATGTGGTGCATTAGCTAAAGCAGAACTGCATGAGTTAAGACACAATGTACTCGCTAGAGCTGCATCTCTAACAATAAAATTTATTGAGGAATTAACCCTATGTGTTATTAATACAGCATTGGGTGGGAGAGGGAGGGAGGGTGGGAGGGAGAGGAAGAGAGAGGTGTATGTCAATATATGACATCACATGTTTTATTAACTGTGGTATACAATATAAAGAAAATTAGCTTGGACCAAGGCCATCCAGTAGCTTCATATTTACTCATGTGCAAAAGCCAACAATTTAGTTTCCATTAAGTATGCATGGGTTGATAACTTTTTTTATTTTAGATTTTCATCCTATCTTTATTATTAAAAAAAAAAACAATTCAAGGAAGAGAACATGCCAAATATTCCTTCCTCCTCCTATTTTTTCCACATCAACGACCTTGCAAAGTGAGTTGGGCTGAGAGAGACAGAGTAACTGGCCCAAAGTCACCCAGCCAGTCTTTCAAGCCTACAGCAAGACCAGAACTCAGTCTCCTGGTTTCTAGGCCAGCACCTTAAACATTACATCAAACTAGTATTACTGGTTTCTTGTTAGCATTGTTTACTTCATAAGTATCTTTTTCTTGATGTATACCACTTCTCTAAGCACAAATCTGCTTCTACTTTGCAAACAAAACCTCAACAATACCCAGCAAAACACTTATTCATATTGGCTTTATCAAACAGTGCTTTAGTTTTCTAGACTCTGGATATTTAATTTGAGCGACTATGATGTCATGCGTATGTTGTCTAAAGAAAATTATCTAATAAAAGTTAACTATTAATAATACAATACAGTGCAATAACACTTTATTAATTGTCCATATCGACAAATTTAATTGTTAATATTAAACACAGATGAAGTCAAGGAAACACTTGGGGTGGCGAATAGGTAGAAAGATATGACAATCACTTGTTTAAAGTGTTGTACTTTTTTTGAAAGAAATGGAAGCCACTTATATTTACATCTGTCTATCCATCCATCCATGAGCAAAAAAAAAAAAAATCAACTTTTTCTTGTGAGTCAAGTTGGAAGAAATAAAATCAATGAACAGCTGAAGGTAGACTAAACCTTATTCTCCTCTATCCTAGACCAATACTTTTAACATGTGAAGCTCTTGTTTTTACTTTTATTGCATAAAAGAGGTGTCCAACTTGGCAACTTTAAGATCTGTGAACTGCAAATCCAGAATGCTGGCTGAAGTCCACAAGTCTTAACATTACCAAGGTTGGACACCCAATCCTATGGCCTAACATACTGCATCTATTAATGGCATCACGAAAACAACTACTGCCAACAAGTAAGGATAGAATTTTGTTGGCATTTAAAATGAGTTTCCAACATTCGTTTGTACAAGATTCTACCTTAGAATTTCAAGTAATCTTTTCTTAAACGTTTTACCAACAAAATGATAAAATGAACAGGTGAAATATCTCAGCTTCTTGTGGGCCTTCAGAGAGATGCTGTACTTACTGAATTTAGCATGCTCCTAAGCATTCCCAGCAGTAAAAAGGCAGCTTCTGTGCAAACACAGTGAATTGAAGCAACCACGGTGCCACTTGATGCAGGAACACCAAATATGAATGTCCAAATTGAATCTAAGTCAAACTTCAGCAGAGGAGAGAAAAAAATACAAATACATTATTTTGCGTTCATTTATAAGCAATCTGTAAATTATTGCAACGCAAAACTTGCCTTTTTACCTCTTGGTAGTTCAGAGTTATTTGTATAAATCAACCAATGCTCACTTAACTCCACCAGAATCTGTACCAATTTCTATTAAGCACTTCATCATATCTTATTCATTCAACATTGTTTAAAAATAGATACTTCCAACCCCCAAAAGGCAGTTGGTCAAGGAAGCACTCATATTGCATCTGCCTAAAGACTGTGGAAGATTTAGGTTAAACAGGTATCTGCACCATCACTCTGTTGAACACCTAATCCTCACAGTATTGTCTAATGACTATGTATGTACTCATGTAGTGTAGCTGTAGTATTATTTATCCTTCTTATTATCTTCTTTACTCCCCCCTTTTATTGGGATGATGATGATGATGATGATTCTGTTGCTTTGCATGTATCCCAAGTGCTTTTGTACGGGAGACAAATTCCTTGTGTGTCAAATCACCCTTGGCCCAAATAAACTTCAATTCAGTTTATTTGAATGCTCGCTTTTACCAGTCATCTCACATCTCATTGAATCCAGTAGGTATTTTGCTACATAATTCTTACCTGGCCACCTTGGTTGCCCCGACTAATGGGGACAGGTGTGCTGAGTTGCAGATTTTCAGGCAGTTCAGCGACTGGCTGCTGTAGGAAAAGCGCCATGAGAAGGAAATACAATGCAGGCACATTTGTGTGCTTAGGAAGAAATGACTGAAGAACTGGGAAGCCCGGGAAATGACAGGCATCACGATTAATTTCCCTGACAGTTGATCTGCCACCAGCACTCCTGCCAACATTAAAACCTAAACAGAAAACAAAGAAGAAAAGTTAGATCTGTAATATCAATACTGATTGGAAAAACAAGTTGAATGCCACGTTCAGTATGGTAAATAAATGCTTGGTTACAGGACAATTTTTCTCAATGTCATTTTTATTCAACTGGATGTTTGAGATTAGGAAGAATGCTTGGCCATATAAGAGAAAATACTCAAAATAGTTAAAACCTTGGCCTAAAGTAGGGGCCGCCAAACTGGCTGAGGAATTCTGGGAGTTGAAGTCCATCAGTTTTAAGTTGCCAAGTTTGGAAATCACTGGCCTAAAAAGTCAACAAGTTTAAGGGTGAAGTTTGCTGATAGGCTTTATCCTTCACGATGTAAAATCTGTTAAGAGCTTTTTTCTGTGTGAGTCCACTGAAACAAATGGAGTTGCCGAGGCATTCAATAATAACAAAAATGTTGCCCAGCATAACCACTATACAATTAAACAATTCTTCTTTTCACTCCCAAGTACGTATTTTCTCATTCCCTTTCATTTCTAAAAGAAAACATATCTATATTGTTAATTTGGAGTTGTCAAAGATCGCAAATGAGTTAGTATAGAAATAAAAAACAAAAACTTAAATTATTGTTGGTTGCAAAAACGAACAAATGAATGTAACATCATCTTAAAAAAAAAAACAAATAGTCATGGGAGTACATTTTCAGAAACTTTCAGTACTTGAGTACAAGACAATATCATCTTAATTTCAGAGCAGATTTTTAACAATAACCCCTTAGTGTATCTTATCTCTTCTAGTGATGTCTGTCAATTCCCAATAAACAAAGGTGTTAATATAAACAATTGGCTTTGCTCAACAGTAGATTAGAAATATCCATGCTGATTCTCTTTAACATTTTTTTTGTTTCTGATTAAAAATATTTACTTTATGCTAAAAACTCTGTAAACTTTCAAAATTCTATAGAGCATGCTCTTAACAGATAATATTTACGATATTGATCATCACACATTATTAGAACAATGAACAAAGAAACAATGCTGACTTTGAAGAGTTTGTTATTTTAGGATTTTCCATACAGTCCGTTTTTGGTCCAATTCTTACATCACAAGAGCAGCTGTGGCCTTTGCTCCCAAGCAGATGTTCAACAACATCAGCTTAATTAGATCATTTGGGAGGGCCTTTAAAGGGGAACCCTTGCATACAAATGAACATATGTCAATTCCTACTCAAATATGCCAACATAATGGATGAGCATTTTGGCTCAGTTGTTTTTCCCCATTGGCATTCTACCATTAAACTGGCAAGGGAAACTGTAACAACATACCCTGTATTTGACAATGTTATAAACTAGTCTCTGAACAAAGTTGTGTTTTAAATGAAAACCAACTTTTATCAAATATAAACAGGCCGGTTAAAGACGTTGTGAGTTAAGTAACTTTTTTCTAAGACACACTGATCAATAATTGTGCATAAAAGAAATTGTCCACAGATATTTTCTAAAGAAATGGAAACTAAACACAAGGCTGGTTCATTTAACCATACAGTTTTCTGTGTACTCTCCTTCAGTTAACTGGTTCAGGAGCCCTCTCCAATTTGAGAATATACTACTGTACGTCAGACAAGACTCTCCCAATATCAGATCAACTTTATAATGGCCACAATATTCAGCCTGGGGAAAAAAAAACCCGACTTCAAATCTCTAAATTGAGATGCAATCTTTTGTAAGTACATAGTTAAAATGGCAATTTCCTATATTAAAAAGCATTTTATTTCACCGTTCAGCCTCATGGATTAGTCCAAGTTCTATTATACAGGTAGTCCTTGACTTACAACCACAATTAAGCCCCCAATTTTCACTACTAAGCAATACAATTGTTAAGTGAGTTTTACCTCATTTTACAACCTTTGTTGCCACAGTTGTTAAGTGAATCACTACAATTTTTAAGTTAGGAAGATGGCTATTAAGTGAATCTGGCTCCCTCCCATTGACTTTGCTGGTCAGAAGGTTGCAAAAGGTGATCATTTGACCCTGGGACACTGCAACCATCATAAGTACATGCCAGTTTCCAAGTGTCCAAATTTTGATCATGTGACCGTGGGGATGTTGCAATGGTCGTAAGTCATTGCCATTTTCAATGCCACTGTAACTTTGAATGGTCACTAAATGAACTGTTGTAAATTAAGGACTACCTGTACTGCATTTTGATAACATGGTAACTTGTGGGGATTCATACCAAGCACGGTTCCAATCTTATTCGTCAATACAGAATCAGTCTGTTCTAGCCAGCCTCCGCCACTAAGACCTTCTTTGAATTTGATGAGGATAGTTGGGTTGCTCAGCAAAACTACCAGAATCCTCATGGCTGCAGTCACTGTAGCTGGATGCAGATGGTCTTCCATAAACAGCACAATCCAATCAAAGCCCAGGGTTCGGACCAGCTCTTCGCAAGCCCTAAGGGGAATCCATAGAATTAGCAATCTAGAAATAAACAATATCCCCAATCAAGGAATTACCAACTCAGACAAACAAGCTAACAATAAACAACGGCCTAGTCAAGAAATCCCCAAGACCATGGGTGTCAAACTCGATTTCATTGAGGGCCGCATCAGGGTTGTGTTTGACCTTGGTGGGGGCAAGTGAGCGTGGTCAGGTGGGCAAAGCCAGCTCAACATCACTCGTGTCAGGGGCACTTGTGGTGGACAGGGCTGGTGGATCCACTTACGCTAGTAATTTGTTTTGCTAGCACTCTGCCACTGAAAACAGAGCTCGGGGGGCCCCCCACACAGCACTGCCCTGGCTCCATTTTTGACTGTGATGGCCTCCTACACCCTCTGGCAGCAAAAAGGGCCACTGCGTGTGGCTCTCCTGAGCTCCGCTTTTGCTGGCAGAGGCACTGAGTGCCAGTCCTTCACTGTTTCCAGATCTAAGTACCCAGTGGGCCAGATCTAGCCCGCAAGCCCAGAGTTTGATACCCCTGCCCAAGACCATTCCCATTAACACTGACAGGGCAAGCCACTAGTATACAAAAAATAAAAGCAAATCCCATTCCCTCCTAGTACTGATGATGTTATCTAGTTTGGTAATGAAATGTCTGCAAGAAAACTACCAAGTTCAAAGAACAGCAAAGACCTCACAATTGGCAAATTTTCAGGAAAAAAAAAGGGTTAACAAGATCTAGTGTTCTGCTCCTCATATAGTGCTATAGGATGATGCTCATGTGGATTTGTTGTTGCTTTCTGATAGAAAAGTTGAACCATCCTGGATTTTTGCTACAATTACATCTATACAAAAATAATCTAAATTATGTGTACTCACTGTAAATTGACACTTGTTTTTTCTTTAGATGTGTACATAAGTTTCAGAAGGATATCCAGCAATCTGTTTCTCAGAAGAATAAGATTTGCAGAAACAAGACCACCAAAATCTTCCTCGGTTCCTAAAACAGAAATGGTTGCTTTGAAGCAGGCCATTTGAACACTCATGCAAAGATTATTTTCTAAAATAATGTCAGTGGATATTAAAGCACAATCAATCTAGCTAATAAATACTTCCCTAGTTTTATTGCATGGAAAATGTTCCTTTAGCTAAAAATGCTCTAAATTTTAATGATTACAAGATGAAACAATTATAGATGAAGAAAAAAGAAAATAAAATTCACTAATACGTTTATTTTGGAATTATGCACACATTATAAGATATGTATTGTAATTTATATAGACATGCTGCAGAAAATAACTATAAACTAATCCAACAATGTACACCTAAGCAAGTTAAGATGTAAATAGTCTTTTAGTATTACAACAATTTTGTACTTAGTATAAATTTTGACTGGTGTAAAAAGGGTTATAATATCGGGTGCAGTCACATGATACCCGCTTAACAACCAGCATGCCTCATGACTGTAATTCCAGTCTTAATTAGGTCATAAGTCGAGGACTACCTGCACACCAGAGAATGGAAAACATGAGCTTAGGAAAAAAAACATTAAATGCTAATGCAAAAATACATCTCAACTTCTTTCAGTCTTTCCCCTTGAATCTGGAACTACTTACCAGTGTCAAGCTTCTCTTCATTGTTCATCTCCATGACTACAAATTTCTCACAGACTGCAAATGTAGGCAAAGTAGAAGCGATGAATTGTCCAAATCTTGAAAAATAAAAGGAGGAAAATGGCAGGCCCTTGTGTGACAAGTAATGTTTAATTTTGCCAGTTGTTAACGTCAGCTGCACTGTAAAAGTTAACATTATGTGGCAATGGATTAAAAAAATGTAGATTGTGGTGACAGCTGATTTAGAATTAAAATTGCCCTGGCCCAGCAAAATATCCTTCCTCACTCTACCGAAACATGGCTTGTACTGCTGGAGATTCTAGTATTGAGGTGTCAGAATGCAATTTAGTTGGGAGAGGTGACTTTTAAAAGCCAAGACACCTGTGATAATGCACAATTATTACACATAAACAGTAAATTATGTATCTATATAAAAAAAGTGAAATACTACTCACACATCATCACAAAATCTCCAGAACTGTAAAAGCCTACAAACTTGAAATTTGGCATGTATGTTCCACTTGGCTTCTAGGTGCTCACTAAGAAAGGATTTTTCGAAATGACCATCAAAGCATTAGAATTTCATATATTATTATTAACAGGCTCTGATGTTAAGGATTTCTATTCCCCCTCCCCACCTGAAAAAAAATCTGTTCCAAATGCAAAACACAAGAAGAGGAGTTTCAGTTTCAGAGCAGCAACCAGCTTTAGTACAAAACAGTTGAGCTAAGCCATGCCCAGGCGCCTTGCTGTCTCCTTCTTGCTCACACAGCAAATACTGTTTCAGTTTCCAAACAGCCCTCAACACACTGTCTGGAGCTAGCCAGAAGAATACTGATGGATGCTGGTAGGCAGAGGCAGAATTTTCGCCCTCTTGCTTTCTCCCCAAAAACTAAGCCCGACCACATAGTTTCTTAGTGAAGCACAGGTATTGAGCTAGTTTTAAATAAATTACATTCATTTATTCATTCATTCATTCATTCATTTATTATAAATTATCATTTTGGAACTGACACCGGCTTTGGAATGCAAAAAATATTACATTTTCCAAACATTACATTACATTTTCCAAGCATGATGAAACTTAATACAGGTAGTCCTTGATTTATGACCACAGTTGAGCCCAAAATTTTTGTTGCTAAGAGAGTCATTTGTTATGTGAGTTTTGTCCCATTTTACAACCTTTTTTGCCACAGTTGTTCAGTGAATCATTGCAGTTGGTAAGATAGTTATAAGGTTAAGTGAATCTGGCTTCCCCATTGACTTTGCTTGCCAGAAGGTAGCAAAAGCCGATTACATGACCCTGGGACACTGCAACCGTCATAAATATGAGTCAGTTGCCAGGCATCTGAATTTGGGACCATGGGAATGCTGCATAAAGGTGAAAAATGGTCATAAGTCACTGTTTTCAATGCCATTGTAATTTCAAACATTAGGTCATTAAATAATGCGTTTTAAGTTGAGGACTACCTGTAGTAACTATCCAATAGATTCTGGCCCTGTTTTAAACATTTTCCTTCCTCATATCTCCCACATTTCTATGTGGGACGAGAGAAATGTGCCCTCTCAGAGGTACCAGCACACTCTCTAATTTTTGTAGGAAGAAAATCCATAGTGAATCTCAATGTTA
The DNA here is from genome assembly GCA_004320025.1 of Laticauda laticaudata. Taxonomy (NCBI): domain Eukaryota; kingdom Metazoa; phylum Chordata; class Lepidosauria; order Squamata; family Elapidae; genus Laticauda; species Laticauda laticaudata. Next base: position 32,056 of record BHFT01080673.1, read on the forward strand.
CCTGAGTAGGTCATTGCTACTAGGAAACCCCTGAAGCAAATAGCTCAGAACATTGCTGATAGCGGCAATGGTTGGCTGTGATAAAGACGTATCTCGAAGAGTGAGCAAAAGTTTTGGGATTAGCTGGAATTCCCTCATCAGTTTTGCATTTTTTGATGCTTCACTATAAGGGAAAGAACAATGTAATAAGTAAAAAAATAATTGTCATTCTTACTAAAAATGATAAGCTTCTTACATTATGAATTATTTTTGGAGTCAATCATATCTATGCATCAATCTACAGATATACCAATTGAGAAATCTGCATGGCTAGTATCATATTGTATTATTTAATTCAAAAACACGCACATTTATTTACTTAGTTACCGCAATTATTATATCCAAACATTTTTTTGTTTGTTGAAATCTTTTATGATTAGCTATTTTACATAGGTTCCTAATATAACAAAAGTCAAATGTTGGTTATCTCTTCTATGCCCCAATTCTGGATATCACTTCAAGAAATCCATTAAACATTTTGGAAGACAAGATCTGTTCATATATTTGTAGTTTCCATGACTGATTTCAAAACCAAGCATTATTCAAATGAGATTTTCAAGAGGTGCTGTATTTTCTGTAGAACTGTATATTTAACTGTAGTTGTAGTGTGTGTGTGTTTGTGTGTGTAAAGGTGTACAGTATATAATTATACCTATGCAGTACTCTGTATTCAAAGTGCAAAAATAGCACCTGTCTACAATATTTTAAAACAATTTTGTCTTTTCTAAGATTGCAACTGAATTAAAGCATTGAACTCCTTTACATTCTAAAATTTCATTTGGTGTTTTAATCCAAACAACTGTGTTGCTTTAGACACATATATAGTTTATCATGAGGTAAGATATCCTTCCTACTCCTCCATCACCTCAAAAAAAAAACACAACAGAGAATGAATCATGTTGTATAAGAGCATTAAACAGGGCCAGCAAACAAAATTTTCTGTGAATACTGATGGAGGGAAAAAACCCAAAGTGTTAAACTTCTTACACTGTTTATGAAACAATATTTATAATGTTACCTGGACTCAGTAAGAAGTTCGATGAAATGTTCAAATAATGAAAGGTGAAGTTCGTAGGGGGCGTGAAGCCAAACCTGAAATGCAAAAATATTTATAATTTGTACATGCTGTTAATTTAGCAGATAACACTGCTACCAAAATATTTCCCTGAACTATATCCACCAGGAGTCAAGCCTGATTAATACTTCATCTTCATTCTAGATTAGCAAAATAACATTTCTTGATTCTGCTTTAAGATTCACTTTATGTCGTTCGGAAAAAAAACCAACAGTCTAAATAACATTTCACCGATTTACAGTTTTCCCTCATCAAAGAAATTTCCAGGTCAGGGCTGCTCACTGATATAAGCAAACAAAATTGTTTTATGTTTATTTTGATTGGTTCTGAATGTAACACAAGCCAAACCGATGAATATTATAATCAACTTTCTATTTCAAATTCAAAGATTTGCATGTTGTCTCCCCAATGAAATAGTTCTGAAGCAGAGGTAGTATTCAGCAGGTTCTGACCAGTTCTGGAGAACCGGAAGCAGACATTTTGAGAAGTTTGAGAACTGGCAAATCCCACCTGACTGGCCCCGCCAACCCCATCTATTCTCTGCCTCTCGAGTCCCAGCTGACCGGCTGGGTCTTCTTTGGTTGCCCTGAACAGGAGAATGGAGATGGAAAGCAGGTTAGTGGGGCAGGGAAGGAATGGGGATTTTGCAGTATCCTTCCCCTGCCACGCACACCAAGCCAAACCATGCCCACCAAGTCACACCCACAGAACCGGCAGTCAAAAAAATTGAATCCCACCACTGTTCTGAAGGCTTTATAGAAAAGTTATCATGGTAAATACAATCGCAGCTAACTCTGTTCATATCTAATACTTTTCAATGAACTCAACAAATCTACTTCCAATTGTATCTTTCTTTTAGAACAAATTGTTAGTCCACATTACTGCAGTCTAATCCTAATTTAATGTTGTTCTCCTGATGTGCTTCTGCTATGAATCTCATATTCCCCAGCCAGAATGGACGGAATGAGAACTGTAGTTCCTGCACATCTGGAAAACAACAGAATGATGAATACCAATAATCTATTTAAATAGTTCACATTAGAATTGGTCCAACAAGGCGGATCAATGTTTATTTGCAGTACAGCTGTACAATACAGGTAGTCCTCGACTTATGATCACAATTGAGCTCAAAATTTCTGTTAGCTGTTAATGAGTTTTGCCCCCTTTCACGAGCTTTCTTGCCACAGTTGTTAAGTGAATTACTGCAGTTATTAAGTTAGCAAACATGGTTGTTAAGTGAATCTGGCTTCCCCCTTGACTTTGCTTGTCAGAAGTTCACAAAAGATCATGGCAACCATCATAAATATGAGTCAGTTGCCAGGCATCCGAATTTTGATCACACGGCCATGGGGATGCTGCAACAGTCGGAAGTGTGAAAAACCTTCGTAACTAACTTTTCCAGTGCCACTGTAACTTTGAATGGTCACTAAACGAACTGTTGTAAATCAAGGATTACCTGTATACCATATGCCCGTGATAGTGAACCTTTGGCATGCGTGCCGGAAGTGGCATGCAGAACCATCTCTGCCAGCACGTGAGCCGTTGCCCCAGCTCAGTTCCACTGTGCATGCGCGGACGCCTCCCGCCAGCCAGTTGATTGTTGTGTATCTGCTGAGCATGCACGAGGGCGGGGTGCATGCAGGAGACATGCAGGGGGCGTGGGGATCATGAGGGGTCATGCATGCACTGCATTATGGGTGCAGGCACACGTGTGTGCGCACACACACATGCACTTTCGGCACACAGTGACAAAAAGGTTAATCATCACTGCCATATGCCACCTGAAGCAAAAAACAAAACAAAACCAACAACCCGCTTTTCACCTCCCAATAATACTTATCTTTCAAGCAATGAAATTACAACAGGTTTGCTAATTTTATGGCTAAAGTTCAGAAATATTTTCAGTACCTCAAAATCGCAAAGCAGATCCTGAAAAGCAGTTGAATTTGGAATAATGGATGTTTCGTGTCCACTATCCACTGTCCCCACTAAAGAAAAGGTCAGATGTAGAATGTGGCTGTTCAAAAGACAACGCTTCTTCTTTAACAGCATGGCCAACAACTGGAAGGAGATGGAGCCACATAGAGATATTGAAGCGTTCTGAATTTTGTAATCTCACATAATTTTTTGCAGACAGAAATATTCATTTCGTCCTAGCATAGAAAAACAGTCGATCCCACAGTGAAGCTTTCTTATGAAAGGTTTTTGGTGCTCTCTGAGCTTGGTTGCTTCCTTGCAGGCATTTCATTACCAAACTAGGTAACATCATCAGTGCCAGTAAGGAATGGGGCTTGCTCTCAATTTCCATTCTATATTATTATTATTATCTAGAATATAAACTGAGAGCAAACATACTCCTTACTGGCACTGATGATGTTATCTAGTTTGGATAAGGAAAAATGTCTTGCAAGAAAATAACCAAGCCTAGAGAGCACCAAGGACCCCTAATTTCAACCCTGACCTACAAACATTCTCCTTTACAAGCTTTCTTATGCAAAAAACTAGAACTTCCAAATTTATAGTAAATAGAAAAAAAACAGAAATGAAATTGAAAGTAACCCCGGCATAAGAGGCACTGAGAAGTGAAAGAAGGAAATTATCTGATTCTTGCTACTGAATTGTTCAAAACCCATATTTTTCAGAAAGAAAAAAATAAATAAATTCAACGGAGAGAAGGAAATGTAACTGCCAGGGCACTTTATAATTGAAGTTTTGATTAGGTGAATGCATTTTTTTTAAAAAAGGGCAAGCCTTTGAAAAAAAGGGTTTTTGCTTCTCTGGATCCATTTTCTTTAAATTTTGGAAACCTTTTTTGCTTTTGCATTCTGAGAACTAAATCATTTCTATATCACATACTAATAAAATGGGTGTATAATATGTAGTTGTGTCATTCAATATGTATCTATATATTTATAGTACTAGCACTTAGATTTACATACTGCCTTATAGTGCTTTACAACCCTCTCTAAACGGCTGAAAGTCAGCATATTGCCCCCAACAATCTAGGTCAGGGATGTCAATCTCAAATTGTCATGGTGGCGTCACTTGGTGTATCACAACTATTTTCCCCCTTTGCTAAACCAGGTGGGAGGGGGCCAGTGCATGACGCATCCAATCCATGGGCCACACATTTGACAGCCCTGATCTAGGCCCTCATTTTACTGACCTTGGAAGGATGGAAGGCTGAGTCAACCTTGAGTTGGTCAGCATCGAACCGCTAGCAGTGAGCAGAGTTAGCCTGCAATACTTCCTTCTATAACCACTGCATCAATCTTCATATATTATATATAGTATCTTATTATTATATGTTATACCTTATTCTGATGGCAAATTTATAATTTAATTATTATTCTCATATTTTATAACTTTTGGGAAGCCAGATCACTAATTGACATTATCACTAATCTGATCAAGTCAATTAAATTCTCGGTTCATTTGGGGTGGTGAAAAAGAAACCCACTTCTCATCCTGCCAACCTCAATTCAGAAGCTGAAGCTCATTCCAAATCATGCAAATATAGTTGCTGGATCACTGCAGGAGATGCTATCTGGTTTTGTATTAGAACAATAAACCTTTTTAGAACAAAAAACCTTCCCATTTTGCAGGAGAGGCTTCTGCCATGTACCCGAATGAAATGTTACATTTTGCATCAATCATATAACTAAAATGAGCTCCACTAAATGTCCTTCAGCGGACACAGATGGTGTAGTGCCCTTGATCGCCCCAAAAATAAAGCTTCCCATTTGCTTCTCTTCGGGATCCTATGAGTGCTTCCTTTCAATTTGGCAAACACTAAATGTCTCTGCTGAGCTAGCAGCTGACCGTGTTGTACTGCCTAAACTGTAAAGCCATGGCATCGTGCTGTCATTACTTGAAATTTTGCAATACAATTTGGTCAGGGAATTGCGCATTTTACCGACCTCGGAAGGATGAAAGGCTGAATCAACTTTGAGCCTGGTGAGATATGAACTGCCGAATTGCAGGCAGCCGGCAGTCAGCAGAAGTAGCCTGTAGTACTGTACTCTGACCACTGTGCTACCATGGCTCATGCAATGAATTTCATCCAAATGTGGTCTGCACAAGCATTTTTGTCTATCTTTATTCGCACCTGGTAACCTTTGATTCTTTCCATTTCTTTGCTAGCGAGAGGGTTGCTCTTGACCACACAAACAAGGGCCTTCACGGCAGCGTAAAGTCCTTCTACGTCTGATGCCATGGCTACTAGGCCCAAAATAGCAGCAGCTCCACCAATGTATTGCAGGGTAGTCGCAACAGGTTTAGGGACAAATGTTCTTACCCCTGCATGGAGGTGGCAAAATGAAATGAAAACATCAGTTTTACAGGATAGTCATCAACTTAATTACTTCAAAAATAAACAGCATATGTTTTAATTTCCTTTATCTTGCCTTTTTAAAAATAACAAATGGGAAAAAAAACCCGCATCATATGAGTTGTTGGAATTACACTGCTCATCCTGTAGAGGTTGCCAGTAATGGAAGATAAAGACAAATATTCAATTCAAACTTTTTGTATTCATACTTCTATTAATATTAGGAATATTCAGATTCCTAAGGCATATATAGAGGGTCTTTTATGCAGGAAACAACAGGAGCTACAGTCCTTGTTTACCAACCATTCAGTGATAGTCAGAAGTTATGCCAGGGCTGAAACAAAACCTTCACAGCCCATTTACAACCTTTGCAACACCTCAGTCACGTGATTGCCATTACAGTAAATACACATTGTCCGATGTCTAAGCTGTTTCTTTTTCTTTTTTGCCCTTGCACAACAGAGACATTGGAGAGAAAGGGATTGCAAAATAATAAGCATTTGCTCTTCTACACACTGAAAGCAACATATTTGCATCAGAAGCCCAGGGTTGGAACTCAGTGTTTATAGTATTTTTGCAGTCCCTTCCTTTCTAATCTTTCCATTCTGTGTTGATGGGAGAGGACGAAAAAAGCAAGCAAAATCTCACCTTTGCCTGACCATTTCCCCCACAGAGCAAGTGTTTGGAGAGAAAGGTATTGCAAGAGAGTAAGCTGTTTTCTATACATCAAAAGCAATGTGATTATGTCAGGAGTGGGAAAGCAATCCCAACTGGGATCGGCAACTTGGCTGTTAAGTTAAGTGAAAATGTGACTGCTTACAATCTTACTTCCTTTCTTTACAGACTTGCAAAGGTTGTCCATATGAGGATTGGCTGCAAAGTTAAATTTTCATCATCTTTGTAACTGTGAATGGTTGCTGTAGGAGAGAGTTGCTAAATAACAACTATCTGTTAAGTTTTGTGATCAGGACTGGATATCTTTGGCAATTGAATGATCCTTCCTTAAATATTTGATCCTGTACAGTAATTTTTAATGTAACAGACTGCAGAAGCATTACATTACTTGAGTAAGCACCATACAAAGCATTTATTAGTTTATTTTAATGTTTTCTCACCCAAATATCCTATCAAAGCTGCGCCAATGGTACGCGCAGGTCCATTTAAATGTCCCCCTGAATTGTGGAGCAGTTTTACTGGAGTGGCATTTTCGTGAGATGAAATAGCTAGCTAATAAGAAACAAACAAACAAAAAAAACTTTGTTTAGACAGAGTTTAATAGGAACAATATTTTTTGAACATTTTCACAGATTCGCAGGAAAACAAACTCCGCAAGCCTAAGAGAGAAAGATCAGATATGATTCTGTGATTTACAAAAGCAGAAGAATAATACAAAGGAATTGTTTCCTTATATAATGGAAGAAACATTTTATTTTTCAATTGGACAATATCAGAAACAGTTTAGCAAACATCTTTAATTTCCCCAGATTGAAGATAAATACTTGGTGGACACTTGTCATCACTTACGCCAAGCTTCTAACTCTCACATCCAAACCTGTCGTTAAAAGGGAATCATTCATTTCTAAAAGCTATAAGAGGATGTAGCATCTTAAGTAGAATGAGTTATGGAGAAGCACACAATCAACAACTTCTCTTTTTTGGTACATAGCCTCTAAACAGGCTGTTCAATTTTCTCAGCCTTTCTTAGAAAGCATCTCTTTCTCGATTGATTCATAAGCAATTTGTTTTTGGCGGGTTCCCATTATGCACCTCTATTATAGAAACATTTATAGTAGTCTTTGGCTTACAGCTACAATTTCCCTTGCCAAAATTTCCATTGCTAGGCAAGACAGATATTATGAGTTGTTGTGGTGGCATAGTGGTTAGAATGCAGTACTGCAGGCTACGTCTGCTGCCTGCCAACTGCCTGCAATTTGGCAGATCGAATTTCACCAGGATCAAGGCTGACTCAGCCTTCCACCCTTCCAAGGTGGGTAAAATGAGGACCCAAAATTGTTGGGGGCTTGCCCCATTGACTTAGCTTGTCGGAAGCCAGCTAGGGAGGTTACAAATGGTGATCACATGGCCTCAGCACTGCACAGCTTCATAAATACATGCCAATTGCCAAGGATCCAAATTTTGAACAGATGGCCATGGGGATTCTGCAGTAGTTGTGTGTGTTATAAATCATTTTTTTCAGAGACTTGTAACTTCAAATGATCACTAAACAAAGTGGGTAAGTCAACAATTACTCGTATATCATATGGGATTACATAACCAGTATCCACTGGAATACTCCAAAGTGGAAATTAGCTGGAATAACCCATTTGTCCCTCCAAAGTATAAAAGAGGTTAAAAAAAAGGATACTTTTTAAACTACCTGGAGTCACCAAGAGTGAGTTGGGTTGACATATAGCAATAGCAATCGCACTTAGACTTATATACTGCTTCACAGTGCTTTACAGCCCTCTCTAAGCAGTTTGCAGAGTTTCCTTATTTTCCTCCCCAAAACCAAAGTCCGATCACATAGTTTCATAGTGAAGCATGGGTATCCACCTGGTTTTCTTAGTAAAGAATACTTAGGAACTAATTACTTACTTGTTCTTTGTTTACCTTTAGTTATGCACATTCTCTTCAATCCTGGGATGCATCCATGTGCAGGCCCAATATACAAGCACAACCTATCATAAAAGATGCTTGCTGATCTACTGACTCTCATATATTAAATATTGTGTGAGGTTTACTGATGGTCAAAGTTGAGTATTAGCAACATTGGTTGAGTCAACACTGAAAACTAACAAGTGACACATAAAAAAAGTTTTCAGCTTACCTGCTTCGCTATGGCCTTACTGTCCAATTTGTTATAAACTTTTCTAATCCTTGCTACCGTGAGTGAAGAAACAGAGAGCGCATAAAGGCCAAAAGATACTTTCTCCTCTGGGACCAGTGAGACTGGAGACGGACTGATTCCTTCTGCTTTGGAATCTTTGCCTTCAAACGAGAGAAACATTTCACTGTGAGATGATATAAATATAGATTATAAACCAGATGACATACAATCTTTAGACCAAATCTCAATCCAAATGGAAATGCCCTAGGAGATTTCAGAGAAGGACAACGTTTCAGAATTAGCTTCTACAGGTAGTCCTCCATTTACAAGTTTTCTTAGTGAACATTCAAAGTTACAACTGCACTGAAAAAAGGGACTTATGACCATTGCAGCATCCCTGCGGTCACATGATTTACATCACTGACTCACATTTATGATGTTTGCAGTGACCCGGGATCATGTGATCCTCTTTTGCGACCTTCTGATGAGGAAAGTCAATGGGGAAGCCAATTTCATTCAACTAATTTAACAACTGCAGCGATTCCCTTAACAAACGTGGCAAGAAAAGTTGTAAAATGGGGTAAAACACACTTAACAAATTTCTCTCTTAGCAACATAAAGTTTAGGCTTAATTGTGGTCGTAAGTTGAGGAATACCTGATTTGCAATATAGTTATAGTGCAGCATTATGGGTTAGAGAGAAATATTTAGGCTAAGATCTAGTCAATAAGGGCAACAATTCTAAAGCAAATCAAATGTTCATCTTTCCAGTACCTCGTTTGCTACTATAAGCACAAATGCAATTGACTTCACAGTAACTTGAACTTTGAAACAAGTTGCCCTCCTTGCATGTAAATTCTAAAATTTACCCACGTCAAGAATGGACCCTTAACAATACAGCTATAGTTGCTATAATAAATGAGTTGCAAATTTCCCTCCTTTCCAATTGGTCTCACCCTACTCTGTTTTGCAATGGCTCAGTTGTTTTCCTAATTAAAAACAAAGCTCCAGCAGCACGTTGGCCCAATTACAATAAGAGGGACTGTGTATGAAATACTAATTGTCCTCTCCCAACAAGGCAGAACTGCTATTAGAATGGGAAGGGTAAATCTCTGCTCCTGGTGATCCATCCAGATTCGATCATGCATCATTATCCTGGGACATGTATATTTGGGTTTGTTTTGTACCCACTCCTACCATATAACTTTCTGTCTGCAGACTGGAAGAACAAAACCTAAACAGTTAATTCTTGACATCTGAACACCTAAATTCAAACAACATACAGAAAACCTAAATAAATCATAGTTTTATAGGTAGTCCTTGCTTCCCGATGACAATTGGGACTAGCAACTCCACAGTTAGGTGCTCCAGTTGCTAAGTGAAAAAAATCATGTGACCACACCTGACTTAAAAGCAGCTTCCAACTTGTTATTAAGCAAATCACAGCGGTTGTTCATTAAGACATTATGTGATTGCAATTTGCAATCTCACTGCTGTGTTGTCCATTACTTCTGCTTGTAGAAAGCGGGTTGTGAAGTACACCAAGGACAATTGTGGCTGTAGGAAGCAGCAGTTACAACCATTGTAAATGACAACTTGCAATGTTGAAAAATTTCTGAACAAGACAGTCAGTGAGCAAGGAATACCTATATATTTTAATGAATTTGGGATTTGGTTCCAATTTGAACATCACACAAAACCCATCATATAAACCTGAAGATTATATTTAGCTAGCAAGCATGATATGTAAGAACATGCTAAAATGGCACATAAATTAAATTAATTAAAATTATTGATGTATTTTTATGAAAATTTGATCTCTATATATTGCTCTTTCCAAACGCATTGTCCTCAAATATTTAGGGCTACCGTTTCTAGTAGATGGAACTGGTAAAACCTTTGGTCAAAATATCAATTAAATCTCTATATTTCTCTTTAGAAACATTTAAAGACTAGCTCAATACCTGTGCTTCGCTACAAAACTATATGGTCAGGCTTAGTTTTGGGGGAGGAAAATAAGGGGAAAAAAATTCTGTCTCTGCCTACCAGCATCGATCAGTATGCATCTGGCTAGCGTCCTGTCAGTGTGTGAGAGAGTTGAGGGTTGTTTGGAAAGTGAAACAGTATTTGCTGTGTGAACAAGAAGGAAACAGCAAGGAGCCTGGGTGTGGCTTAGCTTAACTGTTCTGTACTGAAGCTGCTTGGTGCTGTGAAACTAAAACTGAAACTGAAACTCCTCTCCTCTGCTTGTGTTTTGCATATGGAAGAGATTTCTTTTCAGGTGGAGAGGGGGAGTAGAACTCCTTAGCATCAGAGTGTGTTAATAATAATGTAGAAAATACTCATGTTCTGATGGTCATTTCGAAAAATCATTTGTTAGTGAGCACCGAGAAGTTAAGAGGAACATACGTTCCAAATTTCAAGTTTGTAGGCTTTACGGTTCTGGAGATTTTGTGATGATGCGGGAGTGGTATTTTGCTTTTATATATATATAGGTTTAGGCCAAAAAATAGTATAATCTCTTCATGCCAATATCAAGAATGGGTTAGCTGTCTCTTGTTCAAGGAGCAAATTAAGAAAGGGACAACATTCAGGGGGAAAAATATTTAAAGTAGAAAGATTGTTTATTTGATAAATACTGATCAAATCGTTATTATCATAAAGAATAATTTACAAAACTTGTTTTTCACATAATCTCAGAAACAAATAATATCACAATTTCAAACCTTGTTTACCCAGAAGCCTCTCTGCGTTACACCTAGTAAAATCAGCAGTAGATGCTGGATGAAACTCTCTGCTGTACATCTTCCTCTTTTTATCCTGAAGCCCAACTAAAATATTTTTGAGGAATAGCTTCTTGCCCCTTTACAAAATACTGTCAAGATACTATGTTTTTTGAGAAAAAAAGTTATACTGTCAAAAGTCATATTTTTAAAAAAGATGTTTAAATTATGATTTGTTTTTACTTACAAGGCATATATACAGCTTGGAAACTTCCAACATAGTTTGGGCCAAGTTCATAAATTGTGCTAATGCTTGATGGAGGTAAGACTTCTTCTAGGAAATGGGTTGGTCCCAACCGCCAAACGAGTGACGAGAGCTGTCGCTGGGCAGGCGGTGTGCCTATATAGGCATAAACTGTACTAACTATTGGTGGATTGGCACAACTTGAACCGCCAGGACTACTGTGAATATAGTGAAACTGTAAAATACATTAATGCAAAGAGTATCATACCTATTCTAAAAACAAATAAAGTTACATGCTCTACCTATGATTAATCCCGATAAGCCAGAGATGGCTAACCTTTTTGTTGTTGGGTGCCGAAAGTGCACACACATGCCGGCACCCATAATGCAATGCACGCACACACCTCGTGCTCCCCCACTCCCTGCGCATGCATGTTGGAGCCCTTGCACCCCCGTGTCCTCTGCGCATATGCGCACTTCCCACATGCACCCTGTGCATGCATGGCAGATACCCGAAAATCAGCTGGCTGACGGGAGGCGCACATGCATGCACAGTGGAACTGAGCTGGGACGACAGTTCGTGTGCCAGCAGAGATGGCTCTGCGGGCCACTTCTGGCACGGGTGCCATAGGTTCGCCAACACGGCTATAGGCTGCCACCAAACCATCTAGTCATTTTCTACTATCTTGCTCCGTGTACATAGGAAATTAATAAAACTAGCACCATATGTAGCTTATTTTGACATTTCTATGTGCTAAGAAAGGAAAGCAAATGTTTATTCAGACTTCTGTCCAATTAAAAATATACATAATCTAATTATAAACATTTTAATCTGATGAAATCTGCATTCATTAAGCCTGCATTTAAGAGAGTGAATATGCTGTATAAACATATCTGAACTTTTAGATGTATTTAAGGAGATACATTTATTTTTTTCTGGCATCAGACTACATCACTGAGGATAAGAAATACAGGTAGTTCTCTCTATATTCCCCTCTCCCCCCACTCCATGGCACCCACAATTTTCTGCACTCCCTCATTTTCATGCTGGAAGAGAGGAAGAAGCAAGGTGCCTGTCAGGCTCAAAGAATCAGGACCATTCATGAGATTGTAGCATAATCCACAAGGATCTGATCAACTAATGTTCAATACTGCATTAGTACCAGATAAGGATCAATGGAATTCAGGAGGGATTGGATTTAAGAGCATTTATGGTATCGCAACAATTCCAAACTGATGCTGCACTTAACTCCGCTCTCCAGTTCTGTCTGCTCTTTTCTTACAGTGCCCTCTATCACACATTTTGATATATTTAATCTAATCTGTTACTTTATAGGGAAATCATTAATCTCTCCCAGGGAGTAACAGGAGGCAAGGTTTCCTCCTGATTGGATTAATGTGAAGAAGTTCTTTCATTTCACCCATTAGCATAGGGCACCTTTTACCTAAAAATAAATTCCTCCTTCTTCAATTTTGACTAGGTGGGGGGCGGAACGGACCAAATTGTGGATTTGCCCCCATTCTGTGATATCTTGGGCATTAAACAACCTGTTTTTTAACCCTCATACAAGCTCTTTTAGATGGATTATATGGGGGGAAATTGGATATTTACAATTCCCCTGTTCCTCTTATGAATTAGGCTTGTGGTACTGGATGGGGTGCTAGTGTCTGATGCAGTCTACCTTTGGTTCTAATATTCTGCATGCAGTGCAAGGATAACTAACTGGATGAAACATCCAAAGGAAATGAAAGCTATTTGTCCTTTTGGTGAAAGACAAACAGAATCTATTGCTATTAATTCCATGTTTACAGGACATTGGGACAGGAAATTCTGGCAGCCAGAGCAATAATTCTGACTTGACTTACATACAAAGATTTTATGGGGGAACTTAAAGCAGAAAAAGTTATTCTAACTACTAAACAAATTTATTCCTCCTAATTCTGAGGAACTACAAAGAAATGCATAAGAAAACATCTGTTCATATCATGTCAAACGAAACGAACAAAATGTTAAAAAGTTATGATATTTATGTAGTTACTTACCAAGCACATCTAAATTATATTAAAGTAACCAAAATATCTTTACAATCCCCAAGGCATGTCAAAACTTTGGAGCACCCCTAATGTTTGGAAATTGAAAGCTGAAAAGTAAGCCCTAAGTCTCATGCATCACATAATTATCACTGCTGTTTTGGTAGATCTATTCTTCATTTTTATTCATTTTTAAAGAGCATGTTTTGCAACATTACACAACATACTATATATTATTAGGAAATTACAGTCACTGTTTTACTTTATTTGAAGTTCATCTCATGGTTAGAATATTTCTTTACATGCACTGTGTTGGTCCCTTGCATTTTTTTCACATGAAATAGACCAGAGGTCTCCAAACTTGGCAACTTCAAGACTTGTAGACTGCAACTCCCAGAATTCTGGGAGTTGAAGTCCACAAGTCTTAAAGTTACCTAGTTTGGGGACCCCTGAAACAGTCAAACCAGATACCAATACGAGTTCAGATTAAGTTGAGCTTTATGAGTTTTTATTTATTCCACAATGTTTATTCTAAACATTTTGCAATATTGTTATATTGGACCACCACATTGGCTTGATTTTCTACTTGATTTTTTGTAACTTGTAAAATGCTTTTCCAGACTAGGATGTTCTTCTAAGCCACTCAATTTGATATGGATTAAGCATTGATATCTTTTATTTCATGTATGCATTTAATCATGAGTCAATTATGGTTTTTTTTAAGGAGAGCAGCAAACAACTTTTATTCAAGTTGGACGATAGAACCAAACAGAGCAGCACAAAAAGCGTGAGAAATCTTTTTAGAGATGAACAAATACTGCAGCTTTGATTTCAGAAAGCAAGATTCCATATGAATAGCACTCATGTGATATAAGGCCTTTGATGTTGCATGCAAGTACTAAAGGGTAGAGCTTGCATTACGACATTATCATGCAAGTTTTGTCATTTTTGACAAAATCTGGGCTTGCTACAGAACCCCCTGGCAAACATGAACTTCATGTCACAAAGTGAAACAATATAAAAACTAAAGGTTTCCCCTGTCTAATCGTGTCCAACTCTAGGGGGTGATGTTCATCTTAGCTAAAGGAATGTTGTTCGAAGACACTGCTGTGGTCATCTGGCCAGCATGATTATATACCAAGGCACGCAGAATACTATTACCTTCCCACCGGAACTGGTACCTATTTATCTCCTCACATTTGCATGCTTTGGAACCGTTAGATGGGCAGGAGCTGAGGCAAGCAACGGGAACTCACCCCATCACGTAGCGCTCAGGTCTTAAACCCGGGCTGTCAGCGCTGACAAGCTCAGTGTCTTTAACCGCTAAGCCATTGCATCCCTGAACCAACATAGAGCAACTACCAACAGCATTTGAGAATATATACCATCACACATATTTTCTAGTAAGGAGTAGGAGCTATAGACTGTGAATTTACCTTTACTGTATTAATCAGCTGTCCATCAATGTAAAGTGCAGCAGTACTATTTTTCAGCATGCCTTTGCTCATTACCAAAACCATGTGATGCCACTGGCCTTCCACTATGAGTTCACCACAACGAAAACGAGCACAACAGGGCAGAATCTCATAGCAGGAGGACTCCTCATTGAAGTCATCAGCTGGAAACAAAAGAAGATTGAATGAGAGTTTCAGCTGCCAAAGGTATATTGCCAATGGTCAAACCTAAAATGAAGTAAATAGTTTGATATGCACAATTCCTCATTAAAAATAATAAATCATGAGCATGGAACTCTGATTTGGCTTCAGATTTATCAAATCAAAACATCTGAAAATCAGTGTACAAAGCAGTTAACCACTTGAATGTTTGCATGTAGTACACTATCACAATAAAGAAACAGATACAGAAAAGAATCAAAGTTAAGATTTGAGAATTAATTAATAAATGTATATTAATTTTAATAGAATATCCATTTTCATTTACTAGGAAAGCCATGAATGGAATCACAGGGATTGAACTTTCACTACTAGCAACATTAAAAAATTACATTTGGCTCAAATATCTTACAGGTAATTATCAACTTACAACTGGTCGTTATAAGGTACTTATAACCCAGTTTTGAAGTACCTTCAGCCAACTCCCCGTGTGGTCAAAACGTTATGTTTGGTGCTCAGCACAACCGGCCCAGATTATGGCTATCTGCAGAGTCCTGCAGTCAATTTTATAACTTTTTTTGTTTATTTTTGCAGAAAGTAAGTTATAAAATTAAGTCAATCATGTGGGTGAGCTAATTTATAACCTTCATGACTTACGACCTCATGGCAAGCTCCATTTTGGTTGCAAGTTGAGGACAACCTGTTTAAAACTATTGTAGCACAAGGGGAAAATTAGCTGATTCATCATACTTGGGGTTCAATTTCAATAATTGCAAATTCAGGGTGTTCAACAAATTAAGACTTCAGGTTTGCAATCATAGTTTATAGAAGCCTTAAAAACTGTTCCAGCTCATTGCTTATTCCCCCATTGCTTATTCATGCTTTGTTGGAGCATGAATGTTATTTCAAAATGAAGTTTGATTGTCCTAAAGTGAAAAAAATATTGATGAAAAATTGATGAAATGTAACAACAGGCAGACTGGTTCTTACTGTAATTCTGAAGCAGTTCTTCTTTAGTTGAAACAACAAGGGTTCGGTCTTTTACTGAAAGGACGATAGCAAGACATATATAGTGCTGTTCAGAGCTGTTTGCCCGCCTTACAACTGTAAGTAACCTAATTGGATGATAATTTGGGGCTGTGCTAAAATGTTCCACACAAAACCAACTTGAAAAGCTTAATCCAGATGGAGGTGGGAAAAGACGCTCTCCTGTAAGAGAAAAATGACAGGAAATTAGCTATTAACTCTTTCTCCAAATTCTTTATATATCCAGCTTAAATATTTTAATCTTGCAGCTGTCTACACACCTGGATCCTATGAATTTCTGGAAGTGGTAAAAATAAAAATATTACTTATTTAAACAATCTAATTCTAATTCTGCTTTAGATCATTTTTTTCAAAAATGCACCTTACTGATGCATGTTCAGTCACTATGTATTGTAGGCTACTCATACATGATCATATAACAATAACAAATTAGTATAAAAATGTTGTTCACATCAAATATAAAATGTGAAAGAATATGAAACTAAGTAATTCATTAATGCATCTGGGAATCATTGCTCACATTTCGCAATTGCTATTGAATAGTAAATAAATTTACTATTATAGTAATATATTTACAGGTCCTAGTATGAAGTTATATTCCAGCGCCTGAAACTCAAGGCCCGGAGGCCAGATCTGGGCCGCAAAGTGCTTAGATCTGGCCTGGGAGGGCTACCTGAAAACATCGAAGGACTGGCTCACAGTGCCTCTGCCAGCAAAAATGGAGCTCGGGTGCGCCTCAAGCAGCCCTCCCAAGCTCCGTTTTCACTGGCAGAGGATTGCAGGAGTCTGTCACAGCCAAAAACGGAGACCGGGAGCCCATTTTTGCTGGCAGAGTACTAGGGCCACCATAGGTGCCCCCCAACATAAGTGATGGAAGTTGGCCATGCTGACCCCAGCCTCCCAAGGTCAAACACATCCCTGATGCTGCCCTCAATGAAATTGAGTACGACACCCCTGTTATATACCAAATGTGAACATGAAGATATCACACTGCTACTCTTAGAAAACAATACACAAAACACATCTATCTAAGCAAGCCAGAGATGAGGAACTATGGCCCCTTTATGACTTGTGGACATCAACTCTGTGAATTTCTGAGCCGGTATGGCTGGTTCACACGTCATAAAACAACCATAGTTTCCTAACTCGGATCTAAGCAGACAACAACCAAGGACTCACCAGTTCCAATTCCACTGACTACAGTGCCATCTATTAGTCCTGTAGTAACAACATTATTGGTTGGTGCATTGTGAGGTGCCAAACTCGGTAGGAACAGGCAGCTATGAAAGAGAGATGAATGAATTGGAAGTTTCTGAACAATAAATGAAATCAACAGTATATACAGTAAATTAGATAAAAAGTTAGCTCTTTTGCAAATTATCTGGACTAAAAATGATGACAGTAACATCAATACATTATTAAAATTCTTCTGTTTGTCTGTTTGTAACCTTAAATTGGGAGAAACAGTGCATTATGGGGCAATCAACATACTTCAAGTGGGCCAACTTAAAGATCAAAATTCAGATATTTGGCAACTGGCATGTATTTACGATGTCCCAGGGTCATGTGGTTGCAATGTCCCAGGGTCATGTGATCGCTTTTTGCGACCTTCTGACAATGGAGAAGCCAAATTCACTTAACAACCATGTTACTAATTTAACAACAGCAGTGATTCACTTAACAATTGTGGAAAGAAAGGCAGTTAAATGGGTCAAAGCTCATTTAACAATTGTTTTGCTTAGCAACGGAAATGTTGGCCCCATTGTGATTACAAATGGAGGACTACCTCTATCTCTGAAATGATGACCGAATGGATCACAGGTTGTCAAGCCAGCAACATATCATAGTAAATTGTACATCACCTAGATTTTTTTTTTTAAACTATATATCTTTCTTGATTTTTTTTAAAAAAAACAATAAAATATAAACATGTTTTTTGGATTACAAGATGCACCGGACTGTAAGACGCACCTTGGTTTAGAGGAGAAAAACAAGAAAAAAATAGTTTTTTGCCTCTACGCATCCCGTTTTTGCCCTCCCCCGTATTCAGAAGCAGTCTGCAACAACTGGACCCATGGAGGCCCCCAGAGGCCAAAAACAGGCACAGGAGAGGCAAAAGTGAGACATATAGATATTTTGGGAGGCCAAAAATGGTCTCATATTCACTGTATAAGACACACAGACATTTCCACCCACTTTTTTTGCGGGGGAAGTGCGTCTTATAGTCCGAAAAATACAGTAATATCAATGCTTTTAATGTTCTTAACTTTTTATGTTTTAACTGTATATGTAACCATAAGCCGTCCAGAGTAACCCTATGGTAAAATGGGCAGCCAGTAATTTTTTATAAATAAATAAATAATATGAAAGGAAGAAAGTGAAGGAGATAAAATGGTAAAGTTAAAAAACACTGACAAAAATACATAAATCAAACATTTAAGGAAGTTTGACTGGCACCTGTAGAAATGTTGAAATTCCTACTTGGTGTCAGATACAAAAATGGCCTTTGACCTTCAGCTTTTGATAGGAATTGCAAACTAGGGAATGCCAGCACATATAGATTGATTGAAGAAGAGTGGCACTCACACACCCATTCTTACTGACACACATGCATGCACACAAATCTCCAAAATAGAGCGTAAGTACATAGTAAGTAAAAATTAATATCGTAGAAGCGAGGAATAGGAATAAATATCATATTGGGACTTCACTAGATGTCATTGTAAGAGCAGTGATGGAAAACCTGTTCTTTCCAGGTTGCAGACAAGCACCCAGACCCCTTTTCTATGACCCAGAGCAGGGGTCTCCAACCTTGGCAACTCTAAGCCTAGAGAATTGAAATCCTCCAGGCTTAAGTTGCCAAGGTTGGAGACCCCTGGCCCACAGGATCTTCTCCACCAACAATTGTTTGAAAGTGGCCACATGGTTTTCTTGCATTTTGAGGGGGGAAACAGTAGAAACTTTCCCGTAAGCCTAAAATAAAACTGTCATACTTTAAAACTGATAAATAACGCCCATCCTCTCAGTTGCACCCACATGCATGATGTTCCCTCATCGTTTTGCATCATTGTACCATTTACTGGACCCAAAATATGTTTTCCCGCCTCCCATAAATATTTCCAAATGTCAGGAGGCATTTGCCATTTGTTTTCCACCTGTCTGTGTGATGGTTCATTTGTCTCCATTCTGGAAAGTGAAGTACTTGCTGATGTTCTTTGAATACAAGACCCAGGGTTAATAAACCATGGGAAACATCAGTCAGATACAGCTACCTCCTTCAAAATCAAAGTTTGTGTGTGTTAGAGGGAAGATTCACACAAAAAGATGGCACGATGACACATTGTGGATTTACATCACAATTTTGATGTATAATCATTGAGCTAGAATTACATCCAAGGATCCTATCTCCCCCCTCCCACCTTTTTTTTTCTTTCTTTTTAAAGACAGGAATAAGAATCTTTTAAGGAGACAATTCAATATTTCAGCAAGTGAAATACCAAACGTTATAAACTCACATTCTGCTTTCACAGTCTAAATTTCTTTACAGACCAGTACATCAAAAATCCAAGCAACTTCTGGGTACAATTAATTTTAAGAAGTAGTAATCATAAAAACAATAATATTCATAACATTAATAATGATCACATAATAATAATAGGATTTGCTTATTCATTTTAGTGAACCTTCCTTATGAAATTAATCATTCCCTTATGCTTTTAAATTTCTAACTGCTGTTTTTGCTAGTTATCCATTGATAAAACAAATCCCTTGTTAAAAAGCATTTAGTTTCTTCCTTCTCCTTAATTTTAAATGTTCATCTTTCCATTTCTGCACATTCTATTTTTTTAAATTACATTTTCTTCTGTAAGGATCTCTTCATTTTTCCCACTGTTGTGCAAATAAAATTCTAGCTGCTGTTAACACGTATAAAATTAAATCTGAGCAATTTCTGTAAACCATATAATGAATTATACTGAGCTTTCTGTGATCACCCTGTGCCTTTCCAGACTTAAGACAATTGGATACAAGGGCCACTTTTCGTGGGGAAAAAATGTTGCAATGCATAAAAAATAATGCTTTCTGGGATGGTCTTAAACTTTGTTCCAGAAGAATGTGTAACATCAAAAGCAGCCTTCCATGTCACATTTTATGGTTGTAAAACCAAAACCATCCCCTTAAACCTCCATGAAGAACAATGAATTAAGATAAAAGATTTTGTGAGACCTTACCCAAACCCTTCAAGAGAAGTGTCAAATTCAATAAAAGCAGGCGTAACGGATGATCCATGAAGTCTAATATCATGTGGGGTTGTCATAGAAACCAAACACTTTACTCTTGTCAGAGGCACGGTGCTTCCTTCGGCTGGCTTCAAAAGGCTCTTGCTAATCCTGTAGTGGCTGTCTTCGTGTAAGCTGAACACACAGTCAGTACCAAGCCCTTCCATTGATGTAACCATACTATCTATAGTAGAAATTAAGAAAAAGAGGTCTAAAAAAGAAAAGCCGTGCTAATAGCAAATGTGAAAAAAGGAAGAGGTTGAGCTCACGGAGAAAGGGGGAAAAATAGGTTTGTTGCTTGACGCTAAGTCTCACGTATTCTGATTCACGTATACTACATGGATGAGCTACCAGCAATGGTTCTAAAAATGGTTCTAAAAGTGATCGACCGGTTATAAAATCAGTCCTCAAAATCATAATGGAAGTTATAAAAGTCAAGGCTATCCTTAATGGACAAAAGAGCCGAAAAGCCATTTCTATAATTGTAAGCGTTTAAAATTTTAACTGGTGAAATTCCAGTGAAATCATTCACTGAAACAGACTCAAACCCTCCCTATGCCAGTTTAATTGGGTTGTGAATTAAATGTTAAGATATTCTTCTTGTTAATTCTCACACTGTCGAAGAAAATCTATCTATGTGGTCATGAAAAGATAGTATCAAGTTGATGGCATATAATCAACCCATCACATCTTAATGACACACAGTAGCATCCAAATGTATTTTAATTTCCACAACAATGTCTACCTAGTTTAGCCACCTTCTTCTCACTAAGAGAAATCTTTTTCTCCTCAGACTTATACTGAAAAAGAAAATATTAAGTAAACCTCAGCTATTAAAGACACTGGACTAAATATAGCCATAATATAGTCAGTCTTTTAATCACAACCAAGGTATGTGACTCTTCTATTATTATCTACAATAATAGAAGTTATAATTATTGGATATACTATTATTACCCAGGCTTTATTCTATTTTTGATTTTAAATCAGACTTTGAAGTTGGTTTCACATCTTAAATTATGGAGTGGGTACTGAAAGCGAATATTTAGACCTGACAACAGAAATCCCAAGAAAGGCTTAAAAGAGAAACACCACATTGTAATAATGTGGGTTTTTTTCTGGTTCCTTATCCAAGGTTAAACGATTTTTAGAATTGTACTCAATCAGTTTTTTCTATTACTATTCCAAAAGGCCTCTATAATAACACAAGCAAATCTCATCAGGACTCATTCTAGATTTTGCTCAAAGAATTACTAGATTTTTAGAACTGCTAGAACAGGGTTGTAAAACTCAAGGCCCGCAGGCCGAATCTGGCCCACAGGGCTGGCCTGGAAATAGCAAAGGACTGGTCCCTGGTGCCTCTGCTAGCGAAAATGGGGTGCAGGGAGCTGTGCACAACCCATGCCCCGTTTTGACTGGTAGGGTGCTGCAAGAGGCATCCATCCCGTCTCTCCCCACCCCCCGGCGGAGAACTACAATTCTGATTCAGCCCTCAAAGAAGTCCAGTTTGACACCCCTGTGATAGAAGAATCCCAGATGCACTTTTAATATCTGAACCCTTACTTCTCATCTCTGGTTCATAGCTGAATGAGCTCGGTTTATGTACATGATACCGTTTCAATAGTTTTTTATCCCAGGCTCCACAATTCAGAGGATTTCCCAAACGTAAAAATTCCCTAAAATGGAGAGATAAGAGACCTTCAGATTATTCTACGTTGCTTTTAACTTTAATCTTTAATCCCTTCATCTAAAGGCTTTCACTCAAACTCTTTAATGAAATTTTTTAAGATCCTGAAACTAACCAACGTACAAACAGATTAAAAATATCAAGTCTGTACTGTATATAAATGCATCAGTTACAATTCTTCTATTGTTATTTTTCTTATTTACAAAATTTATAGCGTACTTTTTTGTCATAAGATAGAACGCAAAAATCATGAATCGAAAATTGAAAACAATTTTCTTTCAATTTTCTTCTTTGTGGCAGCCCCTGAGATATTGGAACACTGCAATCATGTCCCTCCTAGTCATTAAACAAGACATACCCAATTAAACTAGACATACCTAGTCCCTCATGTGCCTCTTTTCATTAAACTAGACATACCCAATTCCAGCTCTTTGTATGTTTTAGCCTCCAGTCCCCTCATCATCTTGGTTGCTCTTCTCTGCGCTCTTTCTGAATAACAATCTGAATTGAGCCAAACTTTCTCACTTACCGCAGCACCATCGGTTCTAATGCTTGAGAAGCCAACCTTTCAAACATCCTTTGGAGAGGTGGATGCAAAGAGTGGTCCTCATCCGTAAGAGCAGCACTGCATTTCTGCAGAAGCCGAGCGTGAAGCCCGGCTTCACACATAACTTGTTGATTCCTTTCAGTATGTACAAGAGATTGCAAGATGTTGGCCACTGCAAGCTGGAGATCCAGTGCATGCTATAAATACATAAAGCAAAAACACTGTGTTTGAATATCTACCTGTATATTATAGTCAAACTCAAGGCCAGGAAACTGGATCTGGCTTGTGGAGTGCTTAGATCTGACCTGCGGGGCACCCTGGAAACAGCGGAGGACTGGCCCACAGTGCCTCTGCCAGAGAAAATGGAGCTTGAGAGGCCCGCACGCAGCCTTCCCAGGCTCCATTTTTGGTCATGATGGCCTCCTCTAGCCCTCTGCCAGCAAAGATGGAGCTGGCGGGGGCATGTATGTCCCCCCCCCAGCTACGTTTTCACTGGCAGAGGGCTAGCAAAACAAACTAAAAACAAAACAAAAGGAGAAATGTTGCATTTCTCTTTTGCATTTGAACATGCAATAAGGGACATATTATAAGGGGCATAAATAAGTCTTGCCTTAACATTGGCCACCACTGTGAAAATATTTACAGACTCCCTCACATCCCGGACATAAACTGTTTGTCAGGGTTGAGGCAGTTACTCCAATTAAATCATGAGCCACACTCCCAAAACTAAAAAATATTTATCTGAAGTTAACATTCTACCTCTGGCATTTACCTGGGCATAACCAACTCTGAGATACGTAATTCACTGTCACCCCTGATCCTGCTCTCCCTCAATCATCCAATGAAAAACAATAATAGCCAAGAGTCATCCATCAATCATGCTCTCCAATTAAATTTTTGCTTGGCAGAAGCTTCAGTTATCTAATCAGTCTTTGAAGAAAATACGAATGGAATGTACTTTCGATTCCACACTCCTGCTTGTTTTTTGAAACTCCCCTCCCTTCTTTCTACTGTCAACTATAAAACATGTATACAAAATGTTTTGAGTTGACACTGTTTCAACTCTTACCTTCAAAACAACCAGAACAACTATACCCAAGGACAGTTTTTCCCCGAATGCCATCACTCTGTTAAACAAATAATTCCTTCAACACTGTCCAACTATTTACAAAGTCTGCACTACTATTACTGTTAATCTTCTCATCACTCCTTATTGATCATCCCCTCCCACTTGTGACTGTATGGCTGTAGTTTTATCACTTGTATCCTTACAATGTATATTGACTGTTTCCTAGTATGATTTGATTGCTTATTGTATCCTATGACTATTATTAAGTGTTGTACCTTGTAATTCTTGACTCTTGATGAATGTATCTTTTTTTAATGTACACTGAAAGCATTTGCACCAAGACAAATTCTTTGTGTCCAATCACACTTGGCCAATAAAGAAATCTATTCTATTCTATTCATAGGTGGCCCCCAACATGACGTCGAGGTGGCCATGTCCACCCTGCCCACGCCTGCCCACCCATGCCCATCCCAGGCCCCCAGGTCAAACAAAACCCTGATGTGGTCCTCAATGAAATCCAAATTTGACACTTCTGTTATTACTCGAACAATAGATATAGATCAGAAATGGGAATTTTATGCTGGTTACCAGCCATGACATTAACTCTAAGTAAAACAGGCAGACTCAGATTCCCAACACATATTGAAAATACATAGGACAACACCTGGAAGGAGATGTTTTGGGGAAAACCAATAGGATAATTAACTTTTTTTCCTCTAAACATCATGTCAGTATGTAACCACGCTGTTCCAGGTGCCAATCAAAACACAAACTTTCTTGGATAAACTGAACTAATAGTGTTAACATATTCCAGAAAGTAAATACGTCCTAAGATTTAAGTTCACTATGTTTATAGCATTGTTTCTCAACCTTGGCCACTTTTAAGATGAGTGGATTTCAACTTGCATCATGCTGGCTGGGGAATTCTGGGGATTGAAGTTCACACATCTTAAAGTGATCAAGGTTGAAGACCCCTGATTTATAGAATAGATAGATAGAATTCTTTATTGTCCAAGTGTGATTGGACAAGGAATTTGTCTTGGTACAAATGCTCTCGGTGTACATAAAAGAAAAGATACATTCATCAAGAGTCAAGAATCATAAGGTACAACACTTAATAAGCAATCAAATCATACTACGAAACAGTCAATATAAATCGTAATATTATAGAAATTATTGGAATGATACACAATGAAGCAATATTAAGACTCTCACTTCTGGCTGCATAGTTGACCCAACAGAGACCACAAGATCCAGCATAGCCAGCATAGCTCCAGGATGGATAATAACGGCATCCAGATTTTGCAGTAGTATAGTTCCTTTGTGTAACTTCACATCAGTGGCATTTTTGGAAGGAAACACTGAAGATGCTGCTGACACTGAATGATACGCATGTCTAAAGACGGCAAGGAAAAATGACAGCATTAGACTCTTCTTCAAAGAGTTGAACTAAGTACTGAATATTTCAAGTTCGAATAATCATAAACTTCATCTATTAATATACAATGATGTTTGTATTAGTGTAAATGTCTTAATTTTTTTTCTTTTCCACACTAACTTGCACATTATCTTATTTTTACAAGCATCACAGCAATATTTTTTTCCAGAATATTTTTTTGCCCTAATAATTATATGTCAGCTAGTCCAGATGAGCTATAAACCTGTCTGATAAAAAAGAGGACTTCTCATTTAAGAATATTCTCAAATCATCCAGGTCATTGGTTCTCCAAAGATGCTTCTTCCCAAAGGCAACTGGACTTAAAATGTTTCGCTTCTCATCCAAGAAGTTTCTTCAGGTCTGAACTGAAGAAGATTCTTGGATGAGAAGCAAAACATTTTCATAGAAAAACAAAACAAAACAAGAAAATCCAGTGGCTTTTTGGAAAAAAATACTTTTGGGACAGGAACATTTTTTCTTTCATACAATTGGATAGAAAAGGAAGCTTGCGTATCATTACCATACTGTGTATTATATTCTGAACACAACACAAATACAGGTAGTCCTCGACTTACAATCTTTCATTTAGGGACCATTCAATAGTACAAGAGCACTGAAAAAAGTGACTTATGGCCGTTTTCCACCCTTGCAGCATCCACATGGTCCTGTGATCAAAATTCAGGTGACAACTGGCATGTAGTTTTATGTACTTTTTATTCTCTTCATTTATAATTCTTAATAAAATTATTTGAAAAAAAAAATACCATGGATAATGTTCTGACCCAGCTCCCCAAACACAACAAACCCTCTGACGTGAACTCAAAAGATTCCTTTATTAGGAATTCTGGCAGCCACAGCAAAAAGTTTCTCTCTCAGGCTGACAAGTCTGGCCGGCTGGAAGACGAATAGTTGTCTGCCACATTTATTCATCTCCGCCCCCTGCCTTTTATCCCCAGAGCTAGGGTGGGGCATTAGCAGTGGCTCTTCCTTCCCAAGGAATTCGGTATTAGCAGTGGCTCTTCCTTCACAAGGACCAGCCCATGGATTTCCACTGCTCTCCTCTCCTCTGCCTTCTGCGCAGCTACAAGTCAGGCACTGCACCCAGCTGTTCCTCCTCATCATCAGCCACCTCCAGACCTGGGGGCTGTTGACTCTCCATCTGAGGTTTGACGGACAGCCCAGGCTCCGCCTCTGTCTCTCTCTCTCTCTGACAGTTCCATTCCATCTTCCCCCTTGGAGTTCCCAGGTTGCCCTGATGCTGAACCTGACTCCCACCCTTGCTCCTCCTCCTCTGAATCAGCTGCTGGAGGGGCTGGCGGCTGAAGGCCATAACAGAAAAGGAACAAATGGATAAATGAACAATGAACACAGAACTCTCACTCAAAACACAAATGACCAGGCTAAAATTATCTTACTTAGGATGCACAGGCTTAGTTCTTTGGAGAAGGCTCTAATAATGGGAAAGGTGAAAGATAAAGGGAAGATGAGATGGCCACCAATGTTAATGAGTGCATAGTTTGAATATCTGTAGGACCAACTTAGGGGCAGATAACCATGGTATATAATGGTACATAATCAAGCAGCTTTGTATATTTTGTTTCAGAATAGTCGCTACAACTTTAAAAGCACAACTATAATGATGTGGGAAAATACCACACAAAGCTGAATACCATACACACCTACATGCATACATGCGTACATACATATATCTCACATCTGCTAATTTGATCTGAATACCACAGAAACATCCATTTTAATTGGTAAAGGATCTTTAGGTTCTCAAAAGTAATTTATTTGTGTAGAATACATGGTCCCAAGGTCATGTGAACACCATTTGTAACTTTCCTTGATGGATTTTGACAAAGTCAACAGGGAAGTCTGACTCACTTAACTATCAGATGATTGACTTAACTGCAGTGATTTGGTTAACAACTGTGTCAAAAAAGGTCGCAAAATGGGGCAAAAACTCACTTAACAACTGCTTAGCAATGGAAATTCTGGACTCAACTGTGGTTATAAGTCAAGGACTATCTATAACATGAAGAATAACACATCTTACACACCTCTTTTTACAAGGTATGACCATATTATACTAGATGACATCATTGCAAATGTAGCTCTATAAATGTGTAATCCAGATAGCAACTGTCACAGAATCTTATGCAAACAAACAAACAGACAAACAAATGCCAGTCCTATCATCTTTTCATTCAGGGCTCAGCAACATGTGGTCATCAGAAGGCCTATAATGAGGTGTACTGAAAACTAAAAACAATTCCTGCCAATTTTAAGTGAAAACATGGGAAAAGAGAATTGTAGCCACAAAAAGTAGGGTGTATCTCATTTTTAAAAACAAAGCATCTGCCCACCACTGACCTAATGTGGTTATGTGCTTTTTTTTTTTTTGGGGGGGGGGGGGATGAAGTCATTCTTTGTTACTGTAATTTGTCTGAATTATCACAGTTTCCCCCCTCCCCCCCCAAATACATTTGCTCTGTAAATAACTGAGCCCAATTTGATGGCATCATAATATATTTCAAACTGATTCTGATCTCTGCCTGGGCACTTTGCATCATCCTGAAAGTTTGCAGGACTGTATTGTTTCCATTTTGTCTCTATCAGCAACATAGTCGGCATATATTAAATATTGGGGAAAGCTATAAATTGCGATTTCAATTGCAAAGTCAAACCAGAGCACAAAGCTTTCATTCTCGCAAAACTATGGTTGAGAAAGAAAGAAAGAAAGAAAGAAAGAAAGAAAGAAAGAAAGAAAGAAGGAAGGAAGGAAGGAAGGAAGGAAGGAAGGAAGGAAGGAAGGAAGGAAGGAAGGAAGGAAGGAAAGATTGATTGCAATAGTACTTAGACTTATATATCGCTTCACACTGCTTTACAACCAACCCACTTTAAGCAGTTTTTATAGTCAGCCTATTGCCCCCAGCAATATGGGTCCTCATTTTATCAACATCAGAAGGATGGAAAGCTGAATCAACCTTGAGTCAATGAGAATCAAACTGCTGAACTGCTGAAATAGCCTGCAGTTCTGTATTCTAACCACTGCGCCACCAGGGCTCTTGAAGACCAAGGTTCAAAGACAAATAGGGGGAAAATATCCATAAATGGCCAGTAACAACCAGAGACAAAAGGAAGCAAGTAGGTCTGTGGGCTGTTCGATATTCTGGATGAATATAATACAATCAGTTTGCTCTGTGGTGTACTTCCACGTCCTGCTGACTAAGGGCAATCTACATCTTACGTCTAAGATCAATGCTCTATGGTTGACTGGCAGTGCATCCCTTGTCCAGCAAATAACACCCTCAAGAATGTGGGAATTACTAGGGTAAATGACACAGTGACATTGTATTACTCACATCTACATGGTAACTCGATGGAACAATTCATCTTCTGCAAGATGAAACTCCTCTGAGGGATTTCGCAGTGAAGGGAGACTGAGGCATCTTATCTCCCCCTCCATATCACTGTCAGCTGTTGGCTTATCTACTTATCTGGAATAAGCAGGTGAAGAAAAATCTAGCCAACAGATTATCCGTGTCCTCTTCGTGGCAAGTAGCAGTAAGCATTGACTATCACTGCATCTACTCTTTCAGCCATTAGGTTAAAAGCAAGAGTTTAAGTAGCATTTTCTGGGTTTCTCTAATTTCTATGGTCAAGTCTGTTCCCTGTCTGGTCACATGTTGAGTTTAGTGCACTGAAAATAGAACTAAACAATACAAGCCAGTGGGTTGCCAAAACATATAGAAATACTTGTGAAAAGAAGGGAGTTCCAAACTGGAGCTCGCTGCTGGATTGATGGCAGACACTCTCTTCCTGCAATTCTCTGCTCTTTTTGGTTATTTACAATACTGGTGGTATTTTCAAGCTGTGTTCCTTTTTCACTGTTTTTTTTTTTTGATGGGTTCTGTTATTTTACTTCTCTTCTGCTTATATTTTCCTTTCATTCCCCCTTCCCTTTTTTTATTATCGTAAGCTCCCGAGAGTAGCCCCACAGGCGGCAAATAAATTTAACAAATAAAATGATAAATAATACGTTTCATTAAGGGTGTTACTGTTCACTCAACATTCAAAGTAATAGTATCTCTACTTCTTTAGCTCACTTTTTAAAAATAACTGGTAACATCAGGAGACTTTTTATTTATTTATTTAAATAATTCACTAAGGGCTTGTGAAAAAACTTTCCAGCTTGGTCTAGTGCAGGGTGTCCAACTCGATTTCACTGAGGGCTGCGCAAGAGTTTGCCCCTCATTTTGTCTTTACCTACAGTCTGTAGTTTCAGAAGTCCTGAGATAAAGAGATTAAAGATTAATGATTGACAAGTGTTATGTTTCTAATTCCTTCCTCATCCCAACATTAGAAGGCTCAAGCCTTAGTTGTGAATTTGAGAGAGGGGCATCATTTACTGTTTCACAGGGTCATAGACTGGATTAAGATACACTCATGTAAGGTATCTGCTATTTAAATCACAACAGGTTTGTGTACGTCTTTTTCACCTAAATATTTATGACTCTCTACAGGTCTGAATGGAAGACAACCCCCATTAATGTCAGGTTTTATGTAACAGGTGATCTAACTTAAACCTGGTGTCAGTCTTGGAAGCCATCTTTTACTTGACGGCTTTGTTCGTGCCTGGGAATTTGGGAGGGGGGATTTCTTAATGAATAGGAGAGTAGATTCAACAACATTCTCTCTTAAAAGTCAAGGACAAGTTACCCTGCACCTGGAGAGGAGTGTCTGGAGGAATGTCTCCAGTTGGGACGATGTTTGATTGAGCCATGTGATGGACTGGTGGATGCAGGGGATGGATCTTTGAATTTCTCTTGGGGAAGGAAAATCCCAGAACTCTCAGATTCGGGTTTTCCCAGATATGCCAATATGACTTCTCTAATAAATTCTTACTTGGATGGACTTTGTTTCTGAGCATGGAATGGTTATGGGGGAGTTTTATTGGAACGCTGACATCTGGTTTGGAATTGAATGCTGATATTATAGAACAAGAGTGCAGGAAATGGGAAATAATAGGCAATAATTTATGCCCATTCAACTATTATGTAGCTATTATGAATATTAATCTTTGAGTTCATCTATTTTTCTAACCAGAAACACATTGATCCAAAGTATTCATAACACTCCTGATACATAAATAGGGCCTCAGAGCTCATATTTTTTCCAGACTGAACCTATCAATAGTAGGAAAGTAGAATGTATAGAAGATCATATAAAACAATGTCAGACAGAATTTATCAGCTTCATTATGTCCCATTCTCTACTTTTTGTTTTACATTTTGAAAATTGGAAGTTGAGAAACTGTATTTTGCACTTACAGGATAGTGATATCCAAAGGAATAAATGAACTTTAAGTTCAACAGCAAAAAAATATTTTTTTTAAATACAATTTGCCAATCTTAGATTACCTGTATAAAATTGCACAATCAAAATTGACAGCGGAGGCTAACTTTTTCTTTTATATAAAAACATTTCCTTTTTAGCTAATCCTAAAGTATCGCTTGCAACCTTTTCATTACACTGGTACCATTGTGCAACAGATGAAACAGATGCAAGAAAAATGAATGAACAATAGGTGACATTTCCTAAGATTTCCAAATCTCATGAAATTTCAGCAATAATTCTGTTCAAACTCGAAGAAGAGCTAGGGAAAATTCAATAATCTTAATAGTCTGGACCAGGTGTCGGTATAGGTTGCATAGGTTCACTGAAATAAATAAATAAACTTACAGGTTGTCCTTGACTTACAGCCACAATTGGGGTTAAAATTTCAGTCTCTAAATAAAATGGTTGTTCAGTGAATCATCAGGCCTGATTCTGTGACCACATTACCACAGTCATTACATAAATAATAGCAATAGCAGTAAGACTATATACCATTTCACAGTGCTATATAGCCTCTCTAAGCGGTTTACAGAATCGCCTATTGCCCTCAACAATCTGGGTCCTCATTTTACTGACCTGGGAAGGATGGAAGGCTAAATTAACCTTGAGCCAGTGAGACTCGAACTACTGAACTGCTGGCAGCTGGCAGTCAGCAGAAGCAGCCTGTACTACTGCATACATGACTCAGGTGGATATTAAGCAAATCTGGCTTCCCCAATTGACTTTGCTTGTCAGCTGGGAAGATCACAAATCATAGTCCCGTGACTACAAGATACTGTGTCCATTGTAAATAAATGCAAACCTGTTGCTAACCACCCAAATGGCAATTACATAGGTGCTATGATGGTTGTAAAGGTGAAAGATTGAAGGCAAAAGAAGAAGGGGATGACAGAGAATGAGGATGGAGTCATTGAAGCAGTAGGTGTGAGCTTAAATGGACTCCAGAAGATGGTAGAGGACAGGAAGGCCTGGAGGAACGTTGTCCAGGGCGTCGCGATGGGTGGACACAACTTCGCAACTAACAACAACAACAAAAGATAGTTGTAACTGCAAGGACAGGTAATATGTCACTTTTTCTGTTAAAACTACGATCTGTTGGTAAACAATGGTTGTAAGTCAAAGACTACCTGTAGTTAGAAGCAGCTTACCTGACCCACTGATTTAATGTAATTTCTAACCAATCAAATATAATCTGAATGTTAAACCAACGTTCCTTCCTTCCTTCCTTTCCTTCCTTCCTTCCTTCCTGTTTCTTTGCCTTCCTTCCTTCTTTTTCTTTCTTTTCCTTCTTTCTTTTCCTTCCTCCCTCCCTCCTTCCCTCCCTCTAATAAACCTTTCAATTAAATTAAGTGCAGACAGATTAATTACATATAACAGGAAAAAAAGCAAGAAGCACACTTACAGAAGTTAATGATATATTAGTGGTTGTTTTATGGACTCAATAAAAGATCGAAGAACACAGAAAGACAGGGTCTCAGTTTGGGGAAGGTAAGAACCCAACCTTTTTTAGCTACAACTTCTGTTTAAAAAGGATCGGTACCTTTTCCTGGTCAAAGCTGGTGTGCCCCAAGGAGAGGGGAGAGAAGACTCATTGGTCAGGCAAGGAGGAATCTGCTCAGCACGACTACAGACAAAACAGACACAGAGGGGACAGAGAGAAGTTAGAAGAGAGAACAGGAGGCTGGAAGCTTTGTTAGTTTTACAGTTTCACCACGAGAAATGGATTTTTCAGGAGGAATTCGAAAAGATGACAAAACATTCAAACAAACGAAAACAGAAACATAGGAAGCTTTCAAAGACATATATAGACTAAGCAAAATTCAAGTTTAACAATGATTCGTGCATTAAGGCGGAAGTGCTAGACTGAGCTGTTAACAATGGTTTCTTCCTGTCCTGACAATGTGGATCATTTAGGATTTGGGAAAAGACAATAGAGGATCACATTTTAGAACACATAATGTAAGCATATACTATTAATTTCATCATTAGGACTAATACAGCACTCTATAATACAGTAGGAAGTTTTCAAAAAGAAAGTTGCTCAAGTAAGACGAGGAAACAATAAGAGGAAAGGAAAAAGAGAGATACTTATGCAACAATTTTAGTCCAGATTTCTTAAATTTCAGCATCAGAGAATACCAACTATTGAGAAATCTGAAAATGCTTTAAATATATAGTGTATGACATTTAAAAAAAAATGAACTAACATCAGTGAAAGATAACTTATTTATACATATGCTTACATTTAAAGGAATACTGAAATGTTGTTATGACTAGACATTAAATATTCAGTGCCTTTATCCTTAAGTCTGAGTCTTTGTGTTAATATCACAATATATGCTGCACAAATAGCATCAAGATTCAAAATCCTACAATACAGCTCAGTTTTTTTCCATCAAGAGGAAAGCAATGAAAAAAGTATAGGCAACAGTCAACAGTACAATAATGTATATTTTAATGTATCAATATCTATTGTAAGGAATACCAGTATTTCCAGACAGTATTTCCAGAAATCAAATACTTCAATTGCTCTTAACTACTGTAAAAATAAGACATGTTCCAACAAGCATTATTTTAATTCCAAAAACCTTCACAACTCATATATTATTTAAAGTACAAATTTGGCCCTGCTTTTAAATATTGATGTGTGATTTTAAAAAACAGAATAAAACAAACCCTCTTTTAAACCAAGGTTTAAAAGCTTTAAAAGTTGGTTTTGCTTGCTTGTTTTATTCCAAATAAAGAATATACAAAGGTTTAAAAGAGGGTACGTTTTTGGGATGAATCCAAAGTTATGAATAAATGATGTTTCTATAGATGATGATGGCACTTCTAAGCTTTCAAACACAAAGGTATTATTTCAGCAAAACTATTTGATGCTCCACAAATATTATTCTACAAAAGCCCCTATCCTTCTTTGCCAACATTCAGATAACACAGGCAATCATTACTACAAAAAACACCCAAATTCTTTCTCCAATACAATTCCCTGCTGTAAATTGTGCATGCAATGTAGCTATAAAATGAAATTACAGAGACATAAATCATTGGCAGTAAAGAGCTGGGACATAAAGAAAATGGCTGGCCTTCATCCATCTTAAAGAGCGAGCACTGAACTAAGTTAGCCTTCTCCAGACTAATATTGTATACATGACACGGATTTCAATCTTCCAAAACACAGGACAACCAATAGAAGAAAATATTTGTGGCTCAGGGTTGAACTGGTACTTTCTGAGCAAGGTTGTTTTCTTGCAGACAACATACCTGTCGAAAGAATCTGTGGTGACTTTGTAGAGGTAAATAAAGAGCTTGCTGCAGTGCTTTAGAGTGGGCGAGACGGTATCCATGGAGAGCAGGTCATCTTCCAATAGTTTTTGAAATGGCTGGGTATTGGAAGGGAAGACATTCACGGGACTTAGTTTTCTGGAGTCTGAGAAGCAGCCAAGCAACCTTACGACATCCGCCAGCTTTTCATACTGGATCTCCGTTCTGAAGAAATGCGAGTTGGCTGGCTCATAACGCATGGCCGCTGTCAAGGTACACAGCACCGTGTGGAGAAGTTCGAAGACTTGATTCTGGTTCACTTTCTCCCAGCCGTTTTTGGGGGGAGAGCATAAGGACCGCTCCATGGCAACCAACAACGAGGTGATATATACAAATCCACCAACTTTCCGGAAAACTGTTCTCGTCCGATGGCTCTCCTTTAATACTGAAAGCAAGGCCTATGTGGATGTTTAAAATATGGCAGTATGAATAAGACAGCACAGGGATTCTTCGGCATTTGTTAGATGCATCTCAGCACTGACAGATTAAAAACAATAGCACTTTGACTTATCTACTACTACGTAGATAGTAGTAGATTAGATTACTATGGCATAGATTACTATGGCAGTTTTTGACCATAAAAGCATATTATCCCCAACAACCTGGGTTCCTCCAAAGGTGCTTTTTTTCAAGAGGCAACTGGACTTTCTGGTTTTTCTCACCCAAGAAGCTTTTCCAGCTCTGAAGCTGAAGAACTTAACTTCTTGGATGAGAAGTGAAATGTCTTCAAAGAAAACCAGAAAGTCCAATTGCCTCTTGAAAAAAATAGCACTTTTGGGACAACCAAGACCTGGAGGACTGAGAATCTCTACAGACATTTAGCGAAATCAGGCTCCTCATTTTAGCAACCTTGGAAAAATGGTCAAAAGTCATCCAAGGAACTGAACAACCAGTTTCCAATTTACAAAAGCCAATCCTGGCCAATACTGTCCCTTAGTCATTTCTACATTATGTTAAAATATATGTTCTGATTAGGAATAACAAAGTATCAGAGTTGGAAGGGATCTTGGAGGTCTTCTAATCCATCCCCCTGTTCAGACAGGAAACACTATAGCATTTCAGACAAATGGTTGTCCAATCTCTTCTTAAAAACCTCTGGTGTTGGAGCATTTACAACTTCTGGAGGCAAGTTGTTCCACTGATTCATTGTTCTGTCAGGAAATTTCTCCCTTGTTCTAAGTTACTTCTGTCCTTGATTAGTTTCCACCCATTGCTTCCTGCCCTGCCCTCAGGTGCTTTGGAGAATAGCTGGACTCTCTCTTCTTTGGGGCAGCCCCTGAGATATTGGAACACTGCTATCATGTTACCCCTAGTCCTTCTTTTCATTAAACTAAACATACCCAATTCCTGCAACTACTCTTTTTAAATCACTTGAATAATGAAATAAGTCTTCTGTGCTAGTTCTAGGACATTCATTAAATTCAACTCAACTATCTTTCTCAGATTTATTGTGCAAACTTGATCTTGTGTACTTCACGAATGTCTAAACATTTTATTTCTTCAGTTTACATTTGTTATTTGGGTCATAAAATGAAAACTTTCAGTGCACGCACATATTTTGACATAACAATTTTAAACCTTGCAACTAATTTTCAGAACAATTATATCTGATTATTGTGATGGCAAGATTCATTTTATGAAATAGTGGGAAAAAAAATAAGAATTGCATACGTACTCTTAATATATCAGTCTTCAGCTGCAATTCTGTGGGGGGAGCGGAGTGCATCAAACCTAAGAGAGTCCCCATGTCATCATCACCACTTGGTGACAACACCAGCTGCTGGATTATCATCAGTGCTTGTTGCCTACACTGTGGATATTTTACGATGTTATGTACACACCTTGCTCCGCCAAACTCCCTGAAGATGCCTACAATGTAAACAAGTGAAAAGGAATAGTTGCAATAATACCACTAGAAATTCAAAGACTGGACTATTAACTGCCATAATGATCTATCATCATCATCATCATCATCATCATTTAACGACCCCTTGTGGGGTCAAGTATGGCCAACTGAATGGAGCTAGCAGAGCATTTAATGGCTGGATGCCCTTCCTGTTGCCAATGCAGAGTTTTCTTCAGCAGATATATTCTCATTGTGCCCAGAAAGAGAAATATCTGCCTCTACATAGGATCGAACTCACAGCCTGATTGTGAGGCGAGAACTCCACCTCTAGGTCACTGCACCATTCTGCATAATGATCTATAATGGCTGCCAACTCAAAAATGCCAGTAAGCATTCTAAATCAGGAACAGCAGCTTTGCCAAAAGTTATAAAATTCAAAGAGACTGCAATTGTGGCAAAAACTATATATTTTGTTAATCAGTTATTTTCCACTTATGGGTCTATAGGAAAAACAAATCTTGTCCAATGCATCTTATCTCATTTTTCTGATTGGGTAACTTTAACAGATTGTGGGGATGTTGCACGGATAATATATCTTGACTTTAAGAAAGTATTTGATTAAATTCACCATGACATTCAATTATTAAATTAGCTAAGTTTGGTCTGGTGAGCATGACAAGATAACAGTCAAAAACCAAAGTCAAATAATGTTGATCAATAATGTCTAATCAAACTGGAATGAGATACAAATTTGGTGTGGGGAAATGACACACAATCAATCTTAGGCCTTCTATTCTTTCTTATTTTTATTAATATTTGAAGAAAGAGATGGAGAGAATGCACATTAAATCTGCACAATAGAAAATTGGGTGGAATAGCTAATCCTCTAGAAGACAAAAATAGTTTTAACTGAAAACAATAGAAAGATATATGAAACAATTGTAAATTCTTCACATGGGCAAGCAAAAATTAAATCCACAGTAATAAAATAGGCTACACATAGCTTCTAATAATACCTATGGTGAAAATCTTGGAATAGAAATATGGGTCAGAAATATAATGTGGTTCCAAAAAAGGGCAAATGTAATTTAGTTTGAATCAACAGAAATAATGGTTTTTAAATCACAGGAAGCATTTATTCAAATTTATTCTGCATTGGTAAGACTCCCGTCCTGAGTACTATATACAGCTCTGGACAATTTCCTTTAAGAAGCATCCCAAGAATCCGAAGCATCTTCAAGAATGATCAGGGAACTAGAAGCTATCCTGTGAAGAGAGTTTTAAGGATTTGGGCATGGCTTTAGAAAAGATTAGAGGGAGAATATTGTGCCATTCTTCAAATATTTGAAAGGATATAAGATAGAAAAAGGTTCATAGTCCTTCTTCTCTTGCACCACAATATAGGAAGGTAGGTTTAGGTTGAATGGTCGGTATGACAAGATATATCTAGCTCATTAGGAAAAATGTCCTAACAGGAGGATTGAAAAACTAGGAACAACTATATAGAGAAATGGTGAAGGTGTTCAAGAGGAAATTAAGACAATCATGTTTTGATTTGGATTTCTGGACTGAGTGGGATGATCTAAATGGCCTTTCCAATTCTATATCATACAATTCAAGGTCCTTTGTATACAATAAATATCTAAATATTTTTTTCAAAAGCTAAAGCTAATTATTCAAGTAAAGCTATGTCTGGGGCTTGGGTTATGTGAAAGATTCTGTTTCTTGGCTTTACTATTAATTGATTAATCATCATGACTGCTGTTTATACTTATTTATTTTGTGGATGTTTTTATTGTTTTAATGTCCTTTAAACTGTTTTAGAATTTTATCATCATTATACAAGGTACTGTAAACAGATACGTAAAATTTCATTTATCTCAAAAGCCTTATAAATGATAGGGAAAGGATTACAAATTGCTTTCCATTTTACTTTTTAAAAAGTGAATGCATTTTCAAATACTTTAATATAACCTTGTGAACAATGATTTACTTTTTGCAACAATGACAATTGCTAAGGGAAATGACCAACTGACCTTGACCAAATCTAGTTACTATTTATTTTATTTCAATCATGGACTAGCATAAAGTTAATATAGTATTACTTTTATGCTAGTCTATGTCCTAAATAAAAACAAATACTAAAAATGCTGAACGAAATAAGTCTTCTGCTACGAATAATCTTTTTTTCCTTCAAACAATTGGTTTCACATCTCAAAAAACCCACATAAACATGCAGTCCAGGATAGAGTTAAATACATTTCGAGAACAAACATCATCACCTAAGGGTTATTGCTCATTTCTTTCAACCAGTCATTTGTCAAATACCTGCATTTGTGTTTGATCCTTGGAGTAATACTGTCAAGGTCTCCATAACCAGCAAAGCAAGTTGTTTTTGGTCTTCAATTGAACTGTTATTTTTGGTGTCGCCTACAAAAACAATTTTAAGAAGCTACAGTAGAAGAATATGCTTTCCCTTCACAACATACATCCATTTTATTCTGCCACTTAACACGTGCAAATGTATTTTTTCGGTTTTATTATACTCATTAATTCTGAACGTCACTGCTACTTAATATATGATACCCTATGTAAAATTGCTAAGAAAATTAGCATTGGTGCAGCACTCAGCTTTTGAGCATTGATTTATTACAGCATCATATCGTTGTATAAAACATCTATTGGGAAAGGGCACACAATTTATAGGTGTGGCCACAATGCATCAAATACTGTATTTCACATATAAGCATTGGACAGTAGACGGGAAGGTTCAAACTTTTCTTTTGGGGGAAGTTTTACCCTTGGAGCGAATGTCAAAATAATCATATAGAGCACAGGTGTCAAACTTGCAGTGTCACGTTGCCATCACATGACGTATTGCAACATTTTTCCCCTTCGTGGAGCTGGGGTGGGCTACAGGCTGCCAGTTTTACGCACCTGATATACAGTGGAGCCTCAGGGCGCAACCATAATCTGTTCCCAGACTCTGATGGCGACCCAATTTGGTCGTGTCCAGGAACACGACTGACTGTGCATGAGTGTAGTCAGAAAAATTGGTGCCAAAGGGAAAATTGGCGCGGAAAGGGAATCTTTCAGCAACAATTTTATTCACTCCCTGATTTTTGAATTGTGACCTGATTCAAAAATCGGGTGGATTTTTTGTTCGTCACCCGATTTCATGACCCAAGGTTCCACTGTATTTATAGTTTGCATCTCCAGTAATACCAAAAATAAAAATAAAAAATAGAAAGTGAGGTGTTTTTTAAAAAAAAAATCCAACTGAAAGTAGATTTTAAAGAAAGGGGGAAAAGTGGGGATGGGATCTACCTTGATCATTCAGGGCCTGTGTAGGATCTTTCAAAAGAGCAGCATACTTGTGCAAGAGATTCACCATCACTTCCAGAAGTCCCACCTCCCTGAAAACGTCCTTAAAAATGTAGTCATGCCGCGTGAACTTAAGCAGAGTCCTTGTGGCAATAATGCTACAGGAATAGGAGGTGCTGGATTTTAAGAGGATACTGACGCTGATCAGTTCTTTGCATGGTATGTAATTCAAGCTGAAGATGACAAATTCAAGCATCTCAAAGTATTTTGTCTGTACTTCTGGAAGCTTTGAAATTTTCTCCGCAAACTGAGACAAAGTATGTTGGGATTCCAGGATGAAATAGTTGGCGTTATCTGCAATGTATATATTCAAAATGGCATCAAGGATAATTTGTGCAAGGTAGCTGGTTTTTGCTTTAAGAAAAGCATTCTGTAGGACTGAGAAGGCCTGGATATTCCTCACGTTGTGACCTACAAGAGAGAGAGAGAGAAAGTAAATATATATACATATATTCCTCACATTGTGACCTATGAGAAAGAGTGTGTGTGTGTGTCTGTGTGTACACACACACACACACACTATTAGCCTTCTCCATAGTAGGCAGGACAGGAATCTGAAATGGATGCGAAGGAAGTTTGTTGAGGTTTGGGAAGAGTGTACGAGTAGCCAGCATGGAGTGAATGCAAAGGAGATGGGGGATGCTTACCCCAGCAACTTGTGACATTCCCTGCCAGCTTCCCCAATGACCTTCTGGGGAAGGCAGCAGGAAAGGTTACAAAGGCTGATCATGTGATTGTAGGGTGCTAGGCAACCAGTGGTAAGTGCAGATGAGCCAAGTACTCAGATTGCGATTAACCATGAGGGATACCGGGGATGGCTGGAACTCCCAGGAGGTCCGGTTATAATCACCATTTGTTTGGCGCTGTTGTAACTTTAATTGGTTGCTGGACAAATGGTCCAAGATCAAGGATTACTTGTATACATCAAATAGATTTTAATTTAAATACCATTTAAACAATTTAAAGCTCTAAAAGCAATCATTCAAAATGATTTTATAAGTAACTGATTGGTCTATGAAGCAAAGGAGCATATTCTAAGGAATATTTTCATGGATAAAAAATAAAATTATTCTGGAGTCAATGGAAGCACATGACTAAGAATCTTAGAACAAAGGTTTTTTTTCAAATAGAATTATTATAAAAACCCAGGACAATATACTGTCAATGTTATTATACGTGTATAAGGTGGACAAGAATAGCAGTACCTTTGCCTGCAGGTTGTGGAACTGCAAATCCAGGCAGTAAGAAAGGTGCCCCTGTAGTAACGCCAGCTGGTTTTAATTCATTCACACCATATGTTGTTAATGAGGTTATCAGGTTAACTAAATCCTTCAAAGCATCCTTGGATTCTGCCTCTTTTGCTTGTTCTAACCTTCAGGAAAAACACATACATTTATTGAACAAAAAACAATGGATTTCTCTGGATTAAAATCTGGAATGTTGTAATAAATTATTTAATAAAACCAGTTGATTTCAAATACAATTTTATTCAGCATCGTTCCAAAGTTAAAGTTCAGGACTCATTATAACAGGAATCTTTTAGAAACCTTAAGGCAATTTTAAGCAGATCCACACCAAAGATCTGTCTCAGAAGCTATAGTAAGGTCTTACATGCCCTCCTAAATGAAATTTTCAAAACAAAATGTTTATTGAGTGAACATGGGAGGAAAAGAGGTAATATGGTCTACATATTCCATAATACCATTTACCTTTAAGTAATTTCTCTTTCTATCCCTCTGTGCTCTTTTAAATGAAACATAACTTCTTATTCAAAACACTTCACATTTAATGCATGCAGCAAACATCCATATTTATTTCACAAGCATCTGCAATGAAAACTGCCCCTGTATCATCATCAGAGGGAATCATATTAAGGGAAACCTCTTTGGACAAACAGGGGGATTGATTCACAAGAATATACAAATTAACTTCATTGGGTTTTTCATTAATGTATTGTGTCAGTATGGAGGAGTTACTATTGACACCATAAAATTATCTCATCTTGTTAGATGGCAGTGTTGTAATACAAGGAAGAAGCTACTTCTCATTTTTAAAAATCCCCACAAATTGCTTGGGGGAATATATAGATAGACTAGTCCTATACCTGAGCTTCGCTACAAAACTATGTGATTAGGTTTAGTTTTGGGGGAGGAAAATAAGGGGGGGGAGAATTGTGCCTCTGCATCCATCGGTATTATTCTGGCTAGCATCCTGTCAGTGTGTGAGAGTTGAGGGCTGTTTGGAAACTGAAACATGGAAATTGAAACAGTATTTGCTGTGTGAGCAAGGAGACAGCAAGGAGTGGCTTAGCTCAACTGTTCTCTACTAAAGCTGGTTGGCTGCTGTGATACTAAAACTGAAATTGAAACTCCTCTCCTCTGCTTGTGTTTTGCATATGGAAGAGATTTCTTTTCAGGTGGGGAGGTGAAGTGGAACTCCTTAGCATCAGAGCATGTTAATAATAATATAGGAAATACTAATGCTCTGGTGGTCATTTCGAAAAATCCTTTCTTAATGAGCATCTAGAAGCCAAGAGGAACATATGTGCCAAATTTCAAGTTTATAGGCTTTATGGTTCTTGAGATTTTGTGATGATGCGTGACTGGTATTTCGCTTTTATATATATATATATAGAAGATAAGTTAAATAGGAAAAAAGAGGAATTCATATATGACACAGGCTGTTATGAAGCTGGCATTTCAGGGATCTTCACAGACTAGTTAAAACTGTTGTAGCAACAAATCCCCAACACCTTTTTTGACTTTGAAGAGAATGTCCAAATATCCATTAACTTAGAAAGGCAGGACAAAAATGCCCAAATTCTGAATCACCGGTATACATTCCATAAAGGTTTAGTGTATACTACAGTAATAAGTAAATTGGTTGTAGTCGGTTTTCTTCTTGACTGCAATACAGTATCTAGAGTGACTGAGTCATGATTGAGAGTCTACTGCTGAATAAGCCAAATTCTAGAAAAAGGGGTTGAGAATCTGGAGAGCTTAGATTTATAGCCACGCCAGTCTAAGACTACCATAAACTAATGAGTGAGCTTTGGCAATGCTCCCATTCTGCCTGCACAAACACACAATAAGCAGTTGTGGTCCTCCTCCTTCTCTGCATTTACAGATTAAAATTATTAATATTTAGCATTATATATTTTTCTTCAGCCATAATCATACTGAAACAATTTGGTTTATTTATTATTGGGAAGTGGTTGCACAAATTACTTTATCATGTTAGGGCCATACTATACTGCAGAATTTGATAAGGTAAATACTTAAAAACAAAAGTAAAACATGGTATCAGCAGATGGACTGGTATTCTCAAATAAATCAAATAAATACATACTGATTACTGCGCTTACCAAAGAAGGGAACTGAAATTGGTTTGCCGTTCAAAAAAAAATTGAGATTAGTTTATGAATTATTATCAATGCTTTATTTCAGATTAGATTTACAAATTAGGCTTTCTAAAATCCAAACCACTTGAAGGACAATTAAATTTGATTAGAAGGTCCAAGACAATGTGCGCTAATCCTTTCATAAATTTCCCCACTTTTTCCTTGCTTATATCGCTGAAAACGTTTCTTCATGAAACGCCTAAGAATGACCCATCTTTTCTACTAATGTCAAAAATAAAGACATAAATTTTGCAAAATAAGTTAGAAAAGGTATGGGATAAAGAAAAAGCCTGATCTCTTTCTCATAAGAAAAGAGAAAAGTAAATGATAATTAATTTTATTTGTTAATATGTTTGAAAGATTAATGTAAACTTCCCTTTTTCAAAAGAAAACACTGCATATCAGGGATCACGTTATAAATCCAAGTCTTAGATCTATGAGTAAGATACTATTTCCAGTATTATTTATAAGAAAGAAGCAATGAAAGTAGAGTCCCAAAGGTGCTTTTTCAAGAGGCATCTGGACTTGGATGAGAAGCAAAACATCTTCAAAGAAAAACCAGAAAGTCCAGTTGCCTCTTGAA
The DNA here is from genome assembly GCA_004320025.1 of Laticauda laticaudata. Taxonomy (NCBI): domain Eukaryota; kingdom Metazoa; phylum Chordata; class Lepidosauria; order Squamata; family Elapidae; genus Laticauda; species Laticauda laticaudata. The sequence continues at coordinate 74,942 of BHFT01080673.1, forward strand.
AAAGTATCTTTGAGACAACCATGACCTGGATGACTGAGAATCTCCATAGACAATAAAAGTGGAGGTTTGTTCTCCGAGCTTCTGGTTAGTTTCCAAACATTTCATTACCTGGCTAGATAACATCTTCAGGAGACTTTAGGGAATGTCAGTGTTGGTGTTCTGAAGAATATCAACACTGACATCTCCTAAACTCCACTAAAGATGTTACTAGCCTGGTAATGAAATGTTTGGAAACCAACACACAAGCTCGGAGAACAAACCTCCATTCTCATTCTACACCCGAGCTACAGATATTCACCACTGTTGCAAAGAAGCAATGTTAAAATAAAAAAAGTTATCATCAAAAAAAATTGATAGAACATTATATTAGGTATTTCTTATTGAACTAGTACTAGAAGCTAAAACAGCCTCTGTGGGATAGTACTATTTTAACATAGCCTAATCAGGTGGTTAAATTTTTCACATGCAGATTCACAATCATATTTTATTTACAATATTTATACGTTGGTAAGGTGCCTCACTTAAGCAAGAAGACATACTCACAAACATGATCTGCATACCTGAGTAAAAGATCAAAAAGAAAATTATATCCTTGCCATATCCTAAAATCATCTAGCAGCGTTTGAGACACATCACTGGAGTCTTTGAGGAAACAGGATAACCCAGCAAACATTTCAACTATTTCTAAGGGAGAAAGATCATCAGATTGCTGCATGTTCTGAACACACGTTGAGAGGCATTCCTTTTCTGAAAACATATTAAAGAAAAAAAAAAGTTTTCAAATGATGAATATTGGAAATGCTCAAGGATTCACTATGAGGTAATTTTAACGATTGAAGCCGATTTCAAGTTAAGTGAAGTACAAATAAATATAATCTGTTAAGAATACTTCCCGAATATAAAGAAACACACATGCAACATCATTCACATATTTTCCTCATTTTAGAATGCTAGAAAAGAAGCAGGGCATAATTCTCCCATATCTGGACTGCAAAAATTAATGTGACCAACAGATGGCAGTTGGTCAAAAGGCAGACCAACAGAAAAAAAGCAACTCACTGCTGCCATCCAGTGGATATCTAAATATTTGCAGCATAATTATGTTACAAACCAGGGACATCTGTACAGGTTCAAATATGAATTTGAAAACTTTATTCTTTACTAAAGGCAATTGTTCAACCATCTCCTTCATTTTCACAATCTTTTTTGTAGCTGATTGGAGTGTTGATGGCTATCAATTAAGTTGTTGACAGGGTGTATAAAAATCAATGGTTTTTTTTACAAAATAAAAACCATCCGATTTTTCAAATTTTAAATTGGATTTTTTTGATTTTTATCAAATTTATTTTAATAAAATGCTTTTGGAATAAAATCAATCTAAAGATAGTTTTCTATTTAAGATATATTAATAGTTTAGTTTATTCAGCAAGAAATGGAGCTTAGTTATGTAGCATTATGTACATTCTGCAATATTTACATTTTTGGTAAACTCATTCAATGAATCCAAGTTCTGCAAGCTGAGATAACATGCACTGCATTGATGCATTCACACAATTTCACAACAGAGATGACAGTTGATCTTTAAAAATATGATTTAAATTGAGTTGATTTAAATCAAGCCTTTTTACTAGTGATTTAAAAATTGATTTAAACACCCTGGCTGTTGACTGTTGCTTCCTTGTGCAGTTAAGAAGCCCTCACCTCCTAAGTATTTGATAAACTGTTAGTAAATCAGCATTCCTATTAACTGGTTGTTTTTGGTACTTTGAAGTTTCTGAACAATTGTCTCTGCATTTATACTTAAAGTTTTTGAACTGCCTGCAAGTAATTGAACTGAACTGCAGTTGCAAAGAAAACAACATGTCCTTCGTTGTGATCTTAATGCCATATAAGTATAAGTAAGAAGAATCTGACTTACAGACCAACCTAATCATAACATTATCCAATCAAATGTAACATTGGCATCCAAGTACAGTATCAAAAATTAATGGTGGAGACTAGCTCAACAAATGACAAAGTGAAAGGTCAGCAAAATGACTTAAAAGCCAGCCATCAACACACCCCAATCAACTAAAAAAAAAAACAGCGCACACAACAAGAACTATAAATACCACACACAGAATAGCACACACTCTGCTAGAGAGAAGTTCCCTGAGGGTGGGTTCCAGGATGAGTCCAAAAGCTTGGAAGACAAAAAAGGGCGTTGGTACTTACCTGATACGCCCGTTCTCTTTGAGCTGTGAAGAGCATCCAGTAGTGGGAGGTGCTTA